>BSBK01014240.1:0-28105 GCA_027943335.1 Chamaecyparis obtusa
GGCTCGAGCAATAGTTGAAATAAAAATGATGAACGACGTATTGTTAGAATCAGTATAACTAAGAAGATCTATAGAAAATTCATAATTTTCTTTTTTCGTATGCTCAGTACCCAAGTAAGCTCACAAATTTGATCATGATCAATATGCCTTTTGGATCATCTTATTCCTTGTAATCTGTGTTTATCTAGATCCTCACAATGTATTTTGCATACAAGGTATTGACTTGTTACTGATCTGGCCTTTTTCCTTCTTTAGACCCCTTCCTTTACTCCGATAATTTATCGTATTGAAACGCAAGGGAAATGCATGCATTTTCATACTATGAAAAGGAAAGGATAAATTGAAGTAATAAATTTGACTTATTAAATGTTATTACTATTACCTGGATTTCACGGAGCCTAATTCGGATTCGATCATAGAAATAACTCTCTTATAACACAACAAAGTGTTCGCCTTTTACCCAGGTTCTAAACCTCTTATTTTTGGAAAGAAAATTGGGACAGAGACATATTTCGATCTGAATCTTTATATGGCAGATCCTAAAATTGATCTGCACGGCCTAACTAATAGTTCAAGTCACACACTCCCATAATCCATTTTCTCCATTTGAGATGAGTATCTACCTCAATTTTTTGTATTAAATATACTTAATAATTGAAAGGAGAAATCCGAGAAACATGTTTTTCGCGGCAATGATATATCGAAAAATAATAGGTTTTGAATACTGATTCAAAATGTATATTTTTTATAAAGGACCTGAAATACCTTGTTTGCGGATCATTAGAAAATGCATTAACATAAATACAGCAGTAAGAAGGGGTAATATGAAAGTGTGTAAACTATAAAAACGGGTTAAAGTAGATTGACCCACACTAGCACTTCCGCGTAATAACTCTACCAAAGGAGTTCCTATTAACGGAATGGCCTCAGGCACACCGGTCACAATTTTGACTGCCCAATAACCAATTTGATCCCAGGGCAAAGAATAACCGGTTACACCGAAAGATACGGTTAATACGGCTAGAATTACACCCGTAACCCAAGTTAATTCGCGAGGTTTTTTGAATCCACCTGTTAAATAAACGCGAAATACATGTAAAATCATCATTAAAACCATCATACTTGCCGACCATCGATGGACCGATCGGATTAGCCAGCCGAAGTTCACTTCAGTCATTATGTATTGAATAGAGGCAAAAGCTTCTAGAACGGTGGGACGATAGTAAAAAGTCATAGCAAAACCGGTAGCTACTTGTACCAAAAAAGAAGTCAGTGTGATTCCCCCCAGGCAATAAAATATATTCACATGAGGAGGAACATATTTACTAGTGATATCATCCGCAATCGCCTGAATCTCGAGACGCTCTTCGAACCAATCGTATACTTTATTGAGATAGGTAAACTCAAAACCCCCTCTGAAAACCGTATATGAAAATTTATTTTCATACGGCTTAAACAAGAACACTCAAATACTTTTTTGAACAAAGTAGATGGTTTGTCAAAAAAAAATATTTGATAGATATTTCATTTCTTTGTATGAAGGAAGAGGATTCAGAATAATCCATGATTTCCTACAATAAGAAGGAAAAAAATTTCATAGTGATAATGCTCAAATTTCAAGTTGGCTCATTCTTATGCAAAAAAATTGCTATAGGCCTTTTGAACGATCTTTTATCCTATTCGTGATATAAATCACTTAGAGAACAACTAGTATGGACGATCCATAGGAATTATCTTGTCGAGATCTCAACTCAATAGATGAATAAATCTAAACCCCAGATTTTCATTTCACCCCGATGATTTTTTTTTGAATACTCGAAAGGTTTTATGGGTTAGAACCTTTCCATTTCATTGTTACTCACTATACTAACTAATAAAAATGGAATACTATCTCATTCTTTGGTCAGCATCAGTATAAAGAGGAAGACAGATCTCTCAATTGATTATCATAGTTTTTTCAAATTATTGAGAAGCTTGGTCACGAGGTCTTAAAAACAGGCATAAACCATAGTTCAGATTTGATTGAATTAGATACCTCGTGCTCCGGATATTTACTATTAGAGCAATATCTAACGAGGTAGGAGAACCGTCTTTATTTTCTAAAGACAACAGACCCGTTTTCTGTACTAGAATAGAGATCAATTTTAACAAGTCGCACACCCATAATTCCAAAAATCCTTAAATTCCAAGAAATTACACGATCAAACTACCAGAACGTCATAACCTAAAAATGAAAGCGATTCAAAAGAAAATTCTTAGTTTTTTTTTTTGGGGGGGGAGGGTGAACTCGGGATCCGGGTAGTTTTTCTAGACCCAACTAACTGGAATTCCGTCTAATAAAATGGAAGAATTATAAATCTCCAAAATAATAGATAAGAATACTGCAAATAGAGCCATTGCAATGCCCATAAAAGGAGTAGTTCCCCATCCGGGAGCAACTTTACCAGATTCTGTATTAAGTGGTTTTAAATAATTTCCTACAGTAGTTTGTAATGGTCCGGTTCTGGAAGTATCATCAATGGTCTGTGTAGCCATAAAAAAATAGTATTGGTTGAGATATAATTAACTTTGTATACTATTATGTATATATACATACATAGGATTACCTACCAATGGAAACTGCAACCTTAGTCGCTATCTCCATATCTTGTTTACTTGTTAGCTTTACCGGTTATGCCCTATACACCGCCTTTGGGCAACCTTCTGAACAACTTCGAGATCCTTTTGAAGAGCACGAGGACTAGTTGAAAAAAAGACCTTCCCGATCGGGAAGATCTTTTTTATTATAGAAAGAGGATTACAAAAATAGAAAATTATTTTCCCCCTTTATTGGGAACTTTGGGGGGTTCTCGGAAGAAAATAGCGAAAAAAATGATCCCTAAGGTCGATACCAAAAGGAATGTATAAACCAATGCTTCCATAGATTCGATCGTAGTTTATAATTAATAGAGATAGCTTTCGTACTAATTACAACATTTTTTATAAAAAATGTGGAATCAAAAGCAAAAGATTTGAATTCTTGAGATGCAAATTCTCAATATTGCATTAACAAGCGGAGCAATATTATATTATACCACTTGTCTTTTAGTAGTTGGATCTCCCAGTTTTTGGAATGCCCCAAATTCTACTTGAGCATCCAAATCCGGATCAATACCGGCAAAAACATCTCTGAATAGAGTTCTAGCACCATGCCAAATATGCCCAAAAAAGAAAAGAAGGGCAAATGTAGCATGCCCAAAAGTAAACCAACCCCTTGGGCTACTCCGAAAAACACCATCCGATTTCAAAGTAGCACGATCTAATTCAAAAATTTCACCTAATTGTGCACGTCTAGCATATTTTTTGACTATAGCAGGATCACCAAAACTAACTCCATCAAGTTCACCACCATAGAACTCAACAGTTACACCTACTTGTTCAACACTATATTTTGATTCTGCTCTCCTAAAAGGGACATCGGCTTTCACAATTCCTTCTTCATCTACTAGAACGACTGGAAATGTTTCGAAAAAGGTAGGCATACGACGTACAAAAAGTTCATGTCCCTTTTTATCTTTGAAAATTGGGTGTCCTAACCAACCAACAGCAATTCCATCTCCATTGTCCATTGCACCCGCCCTGAATAACCCCCCTTTAGCTGGATTATTCCCAATGTAATCATAAAAAGCAAGTTTTTCAGGAATTTTTGACCAAGCTTCTGATAGACTTAGATTTTCAGCCAGACCGGCACGAACCCGTCGATCTATTTCTTGTTGGAAGTATCCCTGATCCCACTGGTAACGAGTAGGACCAAATAATTCGATCGGAGTGGTTGCGGAACCATACCACATTGTTCCGGCTACAATGAAAGCTGCAAAAAACACAGCAGCAATACTACTGGAGAGGACAGTTTCAATATTCCCCATACGTAATCCTTTGTATAAACGTTGGGGAGGACGAACACTGAGATGGAATAGACCTGCTAATATACCCAATATACCTGCTGCAATATGATGAGAAGCTATTCCTCCCGGAACAAAAGGATCAAAACCTTCAGCTCCCCATGCCGGATTTACGGGTTGTATTTTCCCAGTTAGTCCATAAGGATCAGACACCCATATTCCAGGGCCATATAAACCCGTTACATGAAATGCTCCGAATCCGAAACAAGCTGCTCCTGAGAGGAATAAATGAATTCCAAAAATCTTAGGCAAATCTAAAGAAGGTTTTCCCGTACGGGAATCACAAAATACGTCTAGATCCCAATATACCCAATGCCAGATAGCTGCTAAAAAGCACAAGCCAGAAAACACAATATGTGCCCCGGCCACACCTTCATAACTCCAAATACCTGGATTAGATATAGTTTCTCCAGTTATACTCCATCCACCCCATGAATCCTTTATTCCTAAACGAGTCATAAAAGGTATAACGAACATACCTTGTCTCCACATTGGATCAAGAATAGGATCGGATGGATCGAAAACTGCTAATTCGTAAAGAGCCATCGAACCGGCCCATCCAGAAACTAAAGCTGTATGCATTATATGCACAGCGATTAATCGGCCAGGATCATTCAACACGACGGTATGAACACGATACCAAGGCAAACCCATGAAAATACCCCTTTATCAGAAAAAGTAGATACTATGTAACTTTCTCGCATTAGAGACAGATTATGCTATGGAATTAAACCTTTGTCTCAAAGGTGAACATCTATCTATTAATAGAACAGTTTCAAAAGATAGAATTGAGAAGCGGATCTATTTTATCATTTATATCTACCAATATACAATGTGGTAATTGGTCCCATTTGTTTTGTATCAAACAAAGTAAAGTAATTTATTACGTAGGTATTTTACGAAGAAAGGCACGTCCGCTTATTTGGTCCTATCACTCATTTGATCTTATAATCTATTTTTGTAATAGAAAAAAAATACTTAATATACTTTTGATATGATAATCAACAACTTCCCCTCTCTCTTAGTGCCTTTGGTGGGCTTGTTTTTTCCAGCAGTTACAATGCTTTTTCTTTATTTTTATATTCAAAATGACGAAATTTTATGAATCTGATGAATATATCATATTCATATATATATATTTTTCTAATATAATATAAAACCTTCTTTCAATAGATCTAAATAGATATTTATCTTTATTTAGATCTATTTATAATATGATAAATAACAAAAATAGAAATGTATATGGTATCATATGTATGAGACATATTAGACCCGTGTGTGAATTTCTTACTTCTACTTCAAAATATGCTTATATATATATATATATACATTTGAATGGAGAGATTAATAATTTTGATTTGACTGATACAATCAAGTATTATTTTGATAGTCAATAAGTTAAGGGCAAAAAAATTTCCATGCTAAAAAAAGAACAGACAAAAAAATAGCACGGAAAAAGAAGAATCATAAAATCGTTTTGTTAAATGCTTATATGTATATGGCTAGTTTACTAATACAGTCAATTTATGAGAATGACTTCTGGGTGGGAGTCAAAATTTGTTAAATCTCTCAAATTAAATAGGACGTAATTTGTTATGAATCGTCGATCCAAATGGCTCTGGATAGAACCCATAAAAGGGTCTCGAAAAATAAGCAATTTTTTTTTTGCTTGTCTCCTCTTTTTGGGTTCACTAGGATTTTTTGTGGTCGGAATTTCCAGTTACCTTGGTAGGAACCTGATACCCTTATTGTCATCTCAGCAAATACTTTTTGTTCCACAAGGAATTGTGATGTGTTTTTATGGGATTGCAGGTCTGTTCATTAGCTCTTATTTGTGGTGCACTATTTTGTGCAATGTGGGTAGTGGTTATAATAAGTTTGATGAAAAAGAAGGAGTTGTATGCCTTTTTCGCTGGGGATTTCCCGGAAGAAATCGTCGTATTTTCCTCCAATTTCTTATGAAGGATATTCAGGCGATCAAAATGGAAGTTCAAGAAGGTATATTTCCTCGTCGTGTTATTTATATGGAAATAAAGGGCCAACAAGACATCCCCTTAACTCGTACTGAAGAAAATTTGACCCTGCGTGAAATGGAACAAAAAGCTGCTGAATTAGCCCGTTTTTTGCGCGTATCCATTGAAGGATTTTAGAATAAATAAATTCATAGATCTCGTATCAGTAGATACCAGAAAAAGTTTTGACATAACATTTGTCTGGGGGAGGGGGGGAAGACCATATAGTCACTTTTATTATTCTTTATCTATTAGAAAGGGGGCAAAAGGTTCTAATAAACACGGATATAATATATAAAAAGAATACAATGAAGTAAATGACTATAGTTTTTGACACTTTTTTGACATATTCGAAAAAATCATTTTCTATACAAAGAAAACAAAATTGGTATTATTAGACTGAAATTTTCATTTATTTTATTTGTCAATTGAAGCGATTCTTCGGATCAAGAGTTCAAAATTAGTCCAGATCTAAGCGATTTTCAAGGATTGATCCTTTCTTTTTTACTCTACTTCTCACTCAGAACATAACTATTCCTCATCCGAAAGATATTTTCTCTCGAGGTCGAAGAATTACGCAAAAGATCATTCTATGGATCTCATACCTCGTTCTATAATTCGCACTTTATTCAGATTTTGGGCAGAGCTGACGGGCCAATCGAGCTCGTTAACGATTCACGAATTGGAAGTTGCCAAATATAAAGCATTAGCTTCTCTACAATATCTTACATGTTTAATAGTATTGCCTTGGGGAATTTCAATTTCATTACAGAACGGTTTAGAATCTTGGGTTACAAATTGGTGGAATAATGGTCAATCGAACAAAATTTTTGATTATTTACAACAAGAAGACACTATAAGAAAATTTGAAAAAATAGAGGAACTATTCCTGTTAGAAATAATGATGGAAGATTCTTCGGAAACGCATTCGCAAGATATTCGTGTAGAGATGCAGAAAAAAATGATCCAATTAGTCTTGATATATAATCAAGATTGTATCCAAATCATTTCACATTTATTAGCAAATCTAATAGGTTTGGTTCTTCTAAGTGTTTGTCTCATTCTAGGTAAGAAGAAACTTGGCATTCTCAATTCTTGGATCCAAGAAGTCTTCTACAGCCTAAGCGATACAATGAAAGCTTTTACTATTCTTTTAGTAACCGATCTATGTGTTGGGTTTCATTCGCCCCATGGTTGGGAACTGATAATCCATTGGATCTTTGAAAATTATGGATTTGCCCATAACGAACGAATAATATCTGGTCTTGTTTCAACTTTTCCAGTCATCTTAGACACAATTTTAAAATATTGGGTTTTCCGTCGTTTGAATCGTACATCTCCTTCACTTGTAGTAGTTTATCACTCGATCAGTGAATAACAAATGGTTTTTCCCCCGGGCAATACTTCTTATTTTTTAGCTTTAGGTTTAATATAGTAGCAGAATTGCAAGCAGGTAACTATCATAGTTACCTACTACCCTTTATTTGAAATAAAAGAATTGTAACAAAAAATTGAACCATGCAAAATAGAAAAACTTATGATGACTGGATGAAAAAGTTGATAGCTCAATCAATTTCCGCCTTAATATTGATAGATATAATGACTCGCACATCTATTGCAAATGCATATCCCATTTTTGCACAGCAAGGTTATGAAAATCCTCGAGAAGCAACTGGGCGTATTGTATGTGCCAATTGTCATTTGGCTAAAAAACCTGTGGAGATTGAAGTTCCACAGTCCGTGCTTCCTGATACCGTTTTTGAAGCAGTTGTTAAAATACCCTATGATAAGCAAATAAAACAAGTTCTTGCTAATGGTAAGAAAGGAACTTTAAATGTAGGAGCTGTTCTTATTTTACCCGAAGGTTTCGAATTAGCTCCTCCGGATCGTATTTATCCTGAGATTAAGGAGAAAATAGGTGATCTTTATTTTCAGAACTATCGTCCCAATCAAAAAAATATTCTAATAATAGGTCCTGTTCCTGGTCAAAAATATGGTGAAATTGTGTTTCCCATCCTTTCACCAAATCCCGCTACTAATAAAGCAGCTCACTTCCTGAAATATCCCATATATGTAGGTGGTAATAGAGGAAGAGGACAAATTTATCCCGATGGGAGCAAAAGCAACAATACAGTGTACAACGCTTCAGCAACGGGCAAAATAAGTAAAATTGTACGTAAAGAAAAGGGTGGATATCAAATAACTATTGATAATTCATCAGACGGTCGACAAGTGGTAGACTTTGTGCCCCCGGGACCGGAACTTCTTGTGTCAGAAGGCGAATTCATCAAGGCGGATCAGTCGTTAACGAATAACCCTAATGTAGGTGGATTTGGTCAGGAAAATGCAGAAATAGTACTTCAAGATCCTTTACGTGTTCAAGGTCTTTTATTATTCTTAGCATCTGTCGTTTTAGCACAGATATTTCTGGTTCTTAAAAAGAAACAATTTGAGAAAGTTCAATTGGTCGAAATGAATTTTTAGGCGCATAAAAGATTTGAATCTCCATCTTATGTTAATGCAATTATGTATAATAAATAAAAATTGCAACAATAAAGTCATACTTTTTCGGAATCCTTCATTTGCCCCTTCCCTCTGTTCGAATATATTGATTGTGAAGGATCAGGAGATATAAATAATATTTGCATATTGAATAATGAGTGATTCTGGAACAAAATTGTTAAACAGTGAGTTCCCTAGTTATGCGCGATATTCAATATTATATACATGTTATCTTTTATCACCTTCATTTATCACAAATAAACAAATAGAAGGAAGGAGAGAATTCAGTAATCTTGGCTTACTATTTTATTTTCGCTTATTTTATAACTTATCTTACTCCTTGAAAAAGTAAATATATATATATATATATATATATATATATATATATATATATATTTTTTTACTTTTTATCATTATCTCGCCACAGGCGTTCATTCGTTTTCTAATTCCATTTCTCCTTTTTGGACTGAAATGATAAATGGAGCAGCAAAGGTATGCCCATCGAGCAAACAGGGTCTGTATCACAAAACAAACGTTTGAATCAAACGGCTCGTTCTTTTTATAGTTCAAAACTTTAAGAATATTATTCTATTTATAATAACTATTATTTGGATTTAATCCTATTAAATATATATATATATATATATATATATGAACAAAGATTGCAGAAATGCAGATGCGTAAAAAAACCATTAATTGATTTTTTTTTTTGTAATAAAAAAGCACATTCTAATTGGATCCAATTCTCTCTTTCAAATTTTTGAAAAAAAAAAAAAGAATAATCCTATTATTAATCTACAATTTACAAAAAATAACAAGTAAAGATAAAATCTTACCCTTCTTTGTGTTCAAAGAAGGGTAAGATCTTATCTTTATTTTTTAGTTTTCACTTGTCTATCTCTTATTGTAGAAGACATTTTTTTTGCTATAAGGAAGATCCTAATCCGGAATAAGAACCGTAAAAAAAAATACCTATTAAACCAATAACGAGAATACCAGTTAAAGTACCTATCAACCAAAGAGGGATCCTTCCGGTGGTATCGGCCATTTCTATTACTTCCTTTCACATTTTCTTAAGTAGTCATGAGACATAAATAATAATACATAGAAATATTAGATCTCACCAAATTCAATTGGGTAAGAAAAAATATTCTTACTGTTCCTAATTGAAAAAGTAATTAGAGAATAGAACAGCAAGTACAAAAATAAGTAACAACCCCCAATAGAGGCTAGTACGATTCAATTCAACATTTTGTTCATTTGGGTTTGATTGTGTCATAAATAGCTCCGTGGTTTAGTTTATAATAAAGTTTATCGCTGTATGAACTGCATTGCTGATATTGATCCCAAGAAAAAAACCGTAGGTACAGCTAGCCCGTGAACGGCCAACCATCTAACTGTAAAAATTGGATAGGTTCTATCTATAGTCATTAATACCTCCTAAAAAGATCTAGATCTAGTAAATTCATCGAGTTGCTCTAATGAATCGAAACGACCAGTTACTAATGGAACCTCTTGTCGGCTTTCTGTGAAATACTCATTTGGCCGAGGGCTCCCGAATACATCATAAGCTAAACCCGTACTGACAAATAACCAACCTGCAATGAATAGAGAAGGTATAGTAATGCTATGGATAACCCAGTATCGAATACTAGTAATAATGTCAGCAAAAGCGCGTTCTCCCGTATTCCCAGACATGCTAAGCTCCCTATATTATTCTAAAATCAAGGGTAAATTGATCCCATGAAAGAAAGAGATCAGGAAATGGAAAACTACTGATATCTTCTACAATCCTTGCTTGATTGTCAATATGATACCAAGGGTATATTTGAAGTATACTAAGTATAGCTAGCCTGCTTCTAACATAGCAATATAATTTTGCTTAATATAGAAAGGGAGTAGGATCATTAGTGAAATTACTACACAATTGGTATTTATTTTATTTATAGGTGGGTAATTTCATTTTTACTTTTTGATAACAGAATATCTTTTTATTGTATAGTCCCTCTATGTTTGAGGATAACATTATTATCAGATATTCAATGCTAACTTTGTATCTATTTATTTCAACTCTTTTTTTCATAAATTGAGGTAATTGCCTGACAAAAATACGTATCAATCATTGTTTTTTTCATTGATTTCTTCCATGCTTACTATAATTAGTTATTTTGGTTTTTTATTAATTTTGCTTATTTTCACCTCAGTCTTATTCATCGGGTTAAGCAGTATACAACTTATTTGAAATAAAAAAAACCTCAATAGGAATTGAGATTCCGAGTCAATTTGAGGTACTATGTAGATTAGCTATTAATCCTTACCCATTCTTTTTGAATTAAAAAAAATATGATTGAAGTTTTGTTATCCGGAATTGTGTTAGGTCTAATTCCTATAACTTTGGCTGGATTATTTGTAACTGCATATTTACAGTACCGACGCGGCGATAAATTGGATATTTGATTTAGAACCATATTCTAAACGGGCCTCCTACTGATTCTGAGGGATCAGATCTTATTAGCTTTTTCAGTCTAAGTGAAAAGAAGATCGATCAGAAAAATAAAAAAAAAGCAGGATCACGCTCTGTAGGATTTGAACCTACGACATCAGGTTTTGGAGACCTGCGTTCTACCAAACTGAACTAAGAGCGCTTTTTCTTTTTTTTTGAAAGAAAAAGAAGGGTCTGCATGTGGTATACCCCAATCACTTATTTGATTAGGGATGTTTCATCGAATAACTATCACTCGACTTTTTATCTATTTCTTTTCTTTTATAGGAGAAAAGGTAGGGATGACAGGATTTGAACCTGCGACATTTTGTACCCAAAACAAACGCGCTACCAAGCTGCGCTACATCCCTTTTAATCTAATCGTGAGTATTTTTATTCAATATTTTATATTAAATAAAATTTCTTTTGTTTTCCACATTTATCTGCCTTGGTTCCCACGTGAATAGACTGTATACACGGAAGATATCATCTATAAGATGTCTATTTATTGACAGTACTTGATTACTATCACATGTTCTGTTCAAAAAAAAATCTGTGCAAATATTTGCAGTTACTCGTAAACTACGGGTGTAGTTGACCAGATGATATATCTATCATTCTTGAGAAGGAGAACTTACGAACAATGCAAGATATAAAAACATATCTTTCCACAGCGCCTGTGTTAGCTACTTTATGTTTGGGATTTTTAGCCGGTTTATTAATTGAGATAAATCGTTTTTTCCCAGATGCCCTGACTTTTCCCTTTTTTTGACTTTCATTTTCCTCTCCTGCGAACCCGAAAGAAAAAAATGATGTTAGATTCATTTCCTTTTCTTCTTGGATAAAGAAAATAAATTAGATTCAATCTCTTTAGATTTCAAGGGGAGGGTGAAGTTAGGATAACCTAAAAGTAAAAATCTAGATCCAAAAGTTCTTCATAAACTACTTTAAAATCTTAATTAAAGATTTTATTACTTAATTAATTCTCGTAATAAAATCTTTAATTATTTTTAGACAACTTCTATCCCTTTCTCTTTCTTCTCTTTTTTTTTTTTCAAAATTAAAAAGAAAAGAAGTAGATACAATACCCAAAGTAAGTTATATGGCTAAGAGTGGAAATGTAAGAGTAACAATTACTTTAGAATGTACTAGTTGTACCCAAGATAGTGTTGAAAAAAAATCAACGGGTATTTCAAGATATACGACTCGAAAAAATCGCCGCAATACTCCTCATCGATTGGAATTAAAGAAATTTTGTCCTTATTGTTACAAGCATACCATTCATGGAGAAATCAAAAAATAGATTGAATTTCACATTTGTACCCGGAAATCAAAATATATCAAAGATATTTATTTCTTTATCTTTGTATATTAACAAAATATGTCACTGTCAATATTTCTTTTCGAAATATTTTGAAATAAAATAAATAGTATTTGAAAGGTTCATAAAACAAACTATGAATAAAATGAAGCCATCTTTTCGGAATACATATAAGCCATATTTTAAAAATAGATCTAAGTTTAGAAATAGATCTAAGTTTAGAAATAGATCTAAGTTTAGAAATAGATCTAAATCATCTTTTCGGAATGCATCTAAACGATTTTCTGCAAATCAGCAGTCTTTTCGAAAACGTTTATCGCCAATTCAGCCTGGAGAGCAAATGGATTATAAAAATATTAGCTTAATTAGTCGATTTATTAGCGAGCAGGGAAAAATACTATCTCGTCGAAGGAATCGATTAACATTGAAAAAACAATGCTTAATAGCTAGGGCTATTAAACAAGCTCGTATTCTATCTTTGATACCCTTTCTTTCTTTAAATTCAAAAGTAATTAGAGCCTAAGACTCCTCCATTTAATGGGAGCTGGGATATCTAACAAAGATAGCGCAGATTTTGTTCTATTTCTATCAAAAAAATGGATAATTTCATTATCCCTAATTTTCGTATTGTCTTTAGTTCCCCGGAGAATTTCCCCGGGAGATTCGGTTTTACTATTTCATAACACAAGAATATTTTTGAACATCATAGAGAAGCAATTATTATTTAATACAGCTATTTGTGCAAGTGTTCTACGATTTGTAAGCAACTGCTTTTTGTATAAAAATTGTATGAATTTATTATAGGAGAATCCATTAGCACGGGATGCTGCATTAATCCGAGTAATCCACAAACGACGAAAATCTCTTTTCCGCTTAATTCTATCTCGGTGAGCGGAAACTAAAGCTCTCATTTTCTGTTGGTTAGCAGCCCTAAAAAGTTTTGAATGGGCTCCCCGAGAGCCTGATACAAATGCAAGAATCTTTTTTCGACGTTTTTTTGCGATATGCCCACGTTTAACTCTGGTCATTGAAGTTGATTCTTCATAAATGACTAATCTATTTTTAGATCAATCACTTTTTTTTAGATTAGAATAAAACTGATTTTTCTAATGTATAAAATATAGATTCCAATGGCTTTTGCTACTCTAACCTTCCCAACCATAATTCTTTCAGTTAGGCACCTTCCAAGTAGGCAGGGGATTGGACCTTGCATTTAAGTAATGCAAAAAAATATGCATATATAATATCTTTTTTTCTTTTTCTTTTATTATGGATTTCTTCGTTTCTATGGTTATTTCTCTAACGGTAAGGTCCTCTCTATACGCCGGAGCCCTAAGATATCAGATGAGTATTTGGTAACTTGTATAATTTACCATCTCTAGCTCTACTCTTCCCCCCGAATTATAAAAACTCTCAAGATTTATAGATACAGTAACGACATGTATTTGTAAGAGTTCGCAAGGTAGCTGACCTTTTGTCCGTTCTCGCAGCAATATAAAACATAATCTTTATGTTTTTTCAATTTGCATTTTTTCCTCGCTCAATGGATTGATGACCATTCGCTACCAATGAGGAAGTGCTTTTCATCCCACTTTAGGTGATTGGATTTGCATCAATTTAAACCATAAATTTCATTTTCCCCGGTACAAGGGAACTGATAGATCTGTACTTTTTAACAGAAGAAAACTTTTGTTAGAGCAATTTCCTGGTCCGTTTCAGCTTCTGATCCAAACGAGTCGCACATACACCCTCGCACATACTCCTTTACGCTGAGGGCATCCTCGAAGAGCAGGAGATTTTGTTCTATTTGCTATTGGCTGTCTCGCGGTTCTAATAAGTTGTTGAATAGTCGGCACTTTGAATTCTATTTTCAATTAAGTGAATGGTTTAGGTGATTCTTAACCATAAGAGGATCTATAGATCTAACGTACTTTTATACGTACCTATAATAGTAGTAGGACTAGCCATTATTTCTTTTATTATAATGTCTATTTATAAAATTGAGGAAATCATATAGTCTACACGTTACGATTATTAATATAATATGTGGACTATCTTTCAAATTCAAAAATATTCTTTTGTTACAATCAATATTCTAGCATTTTTTTCTCTTTCTTTAAACGACAAGAGTCTTTAAGATTCATTCTTCTTTAAAAATGAGGAATTTAACAAATGAAATCAAAGAATAATTGAACAAATATGAAGTTATGGTAAGTGGCACTCGTCTGGGAAGCGAAATAGCAGTGCGAGCCATTTATCAAAGTGGTATAAAAAAATGATATATAATATATAAGATATATCATTTAATGAAAAAAAAGATAAAACTATATAAGCAAAAAGATGATCTATATAGGAAGGATAAGATCCTGATCTATAGTATCAAATTTAACAACTAAAATGGTAGAAAGAATATGATTCTATATATATAGAAGGGATAATATTCTTACCTATAGTATCAAATTTAACAAATAAAATACTAGAAAGAATATGATTCTATATATAGGAGGGGGAAGATGATTATATATAGGAAGGAAAAAATTATGTCATATGTAATGAGCTTGAATTTAACAAGCATCCCTAAAGTTCCATATCTCGCGGATAATCTAGCGGATAAGAAAAAACAAAAACAAAAAGAAGAACAACAACAAGAACAAGAAGAAGAACAAGAACAAGAAGAAGAACAAGAACAAGAAGAAGAACAAGAACAAGAAGAAGAACAAGAACAAGAAGAAGAACAAGAAGAAGAACAAGAACAAGAACAAGAAGAATACCCGAACCCAGAAGAAGAAAACCCGAACCCAGAAGAAGAAAAAAAAAAAAAAAAAAAAAAAAGAAAAACCAGAAGAAGATGAAATTTGGGTGGAATTATATTACAGACTCTTTTTTGGAAGATATCTTTTTTTAGGTAGAGCGCTAGAAAAACAACCTGCTGACCAAATAATGAAAAGCATGATTTATTTAAATCAAGAAGATCAAACAAAAGATTTCATGTTTTTTATTTCCTGTCGAGGTGGAGGAATGCTACAGGGAGTAGCTGTTTATGATGTTATGCAATTCGTAACAGGGGATGTATTTACATCAGGCTACGGGTTAAATGCTTCAATGGGAGCTTTCCTTCTACACGGGGGGGAGCTTGGTAAACGGGTATTAAGCATAAACGGTCGCATGATGATTCATCAACCTCATATGTCTCCTTATGATCGTCGTCGCCACGTTGAATCCGGCTCCGATGCAGAGTTTATTAGCCGATTGCGGACGTATATTTTGAATACTTATATAGAAAGGACAAGGCAAGATCCCGAACTAATTGAAAGTCTCTTAGAAAGAGATATTTTTCTGAATTCAGAGGAATCAAAAGCAGTTTATCTTATCGACGAAATAGGCGTAGAAGGAATGGGACTGGATTTAAAAAATCTATCGCTTTTTTATGCCAATCATGATAACCATTTGATGGGTTATAGCAATCATGAAAATGGGTTATGACAATTATGAAAATTTTCATCATGGTCGTGTTTTATGGCCTCGGGGGGTACAGCAGGCAATAGCTTTTGCGAAGGGAAAAAAGCAGGAGACAATAGCTTCTGGGGAGGGAATAGCTTACGCAATTAATGCAAGTTCAAGGTTTTCATCTTCTCAGGAGGAAGTTTTATCTCCTAAATAGTTACTTTTATCTAAGTAGGAGATTTATTCCATGATCTACACAATCGTCTACACGATCTTGTACGTACACAGCTATGGCTGGTTGCTTTAGTAAGTTACTAAAGCAACCAGCCATAGCTGTGTAAGCCTATTCCTAATAAATCAACACCTAAATAACATGTCCAAACTAGAATAAATCCTAGAGAAGCAACAATTGCCGATTTTTCTTCTTTCCAACCCCTGTTTATTCTAGTATGTAAATAAATTGCAAATAGAATCCAAGTTATGAATGACCAAGTCTCTTTTGGATCCCAGCTCCAATAAGATCCCCATGCTTCGTTGGCCCATACTGCCCCGGAAAGTATACCTATAGTTAAAAGAGAAAATCCTAGACCAATGGAACGATAACTTAATTGGTCTAATTGGTTAATAAAGACCCATTTACGATAATTTCTAAATGAAAGGTAAAAAGTATGTTTCAATTCCTTTTTTTCTTGATCGTGTGAATACCAATTTTTATTGAAGAAAAAAGAATTATTCACATTAAGAAAAATCTTTTGATTTATTTGGGACGCAATGACCAACAAAGCTATGGATGATAGGGATCCACATAAAAGAGTTGCATAACTGAGTAATATCATACTTACATGCATCATTAACCAATGAGATTGTAAAGCGGGTACTAACATTGCAGATTGCTGCATTTTATCCGGAAGACCTAAAGTAGCAAAACCATGAGTTAACATAGCACTTGGCGCGGTGATTGCACCTAACCACCAAGCATCCTGGCCCCGTAGTTCTATAACTATATGAATCATGGAGGAAGTCCATGAAAGGAACATGAATGACTCATACAAATTACTTAACGGTAAATGTCCCGAATAGAGCGAACGGGCAACTAATACTCCCGTTATACAAATACACGTCACTATCATGCCCTTTCCTCCTGAATTACTTAGTTCTTCACTTTTATAAACTAAGGTTCCCCAATAAATAAGAGTGATCACAAAAGTAAGAGAAAAAGAGACATGAGCTGATATATGTTCTAGAGTTATAAATATCATAATAAACCCATTTATTCTTTAATATAGGATTCGTTTCGTAAGAGAAGGATCAAATCTATTGATATGTAATCAATCATATTGACATAGATCGAACAATGATAGTAATTTACTATATATAGGTACTCCATAAGTAATAGATATATATCTCATTTTTTTTTTTTTGATTAGATAGACTTAGACAAATGTAGTGTAGAGGTACAAGCACGAGATTAGAAAAATTGATATCAAAGCTATATTTTTCCATCTATATTAATAAATGGAATTAAAATGAATGAATTTTCTTTTTTTTTGTATATACGTTCTCTGTTATAAACGCATCTTGATACTTTGTATCATATCTCAAACTCAAATCGAAAAAGATTTGATGGTTAAACTAATAGAATCAAAAAGGAGCTTTCCTTTTTGTACATGAGATGTTCGTGTTCATCCTATATTCTTAAATAAATATAGGAGAATGCAAATCCTGCGGCCAGAATCTTATTTTCTTCTAAATATCTTATTCTAGAATGTATTTTTTTTTCTTTTTTTGCACTCAATGAGAATCTTGTATTTCATAAAAATTAGGTGCAATATAGTCTTTGCGCAAAGGCCACCCAATCCAACTTTCTGGCATCAATATACGTTTTAGACATGGATGACTTTCATAAAATATTCCCAACATATCATAAGATTCCCGTTCCTGGAAATTAGCACCTTTCCAAATACATAGAACAGACGGGATTCTCGGATCTTCCCTTGGGACAAGTACTTTTATACACACCTCTTCGGGTTCATCTGCATTATCCTTTATTATCGTAAGATGATATACACTAGCTAAGGAACCCCCTGGTGCTACATCATAAGCACACTGAGAACGGAGATAATTAAAACCATAAACGTATAAAGCAACGGCTATAGAGACCCAATCTTCAGATTTGATTTGTAATGTTTCTGTGCCTTGGTAATCAAAACCCAAAGGTCTATGAGCTAACTTATGCTTGGCTAGCCAAGCAGATAATCGACCTTGCATTTGATTACTATTTATTGTCAAAGTATCTGTATAAAGATTTGACATTTCTCATGGAATTTTCAAACAAAATTGATTTCCTGCTCGTTACTTTTTACTAACGATTATTCATTCGCCAGCAAACTCTCGTATTTTCAAATGTTTCAAAGGGTATGATATCTCTGAAATCGATTCAGATGTTTTGGGAGTTATCTCTAAAGTCGATTCACGAGATTCATAAGATTTATGAAAAAACTTATCCTCCTTAGTTTCAATACGAATACTGGACCCAATATTAAACTTATGCTTTCTAGTGAAATACCTCTTTCCTTGTTGAAACTCGTTTCTATCTTCAGATATTTCTTGAGCTATTTTTTCACGAAGTTTTATTATAGCATCTATAATAGCTTCTGGTTTAGGAGGACAACCTGGCAAATAGATATCCACAGGAATTAACTTATCTACTCCGCGAACGGTACTATAAGAATCTGTACTAAACATTCCTCCTGTAATAGTACAGGCTCCCATAGCAATTACATATTTTGGTTCCGGCATTTGTTCATATAATCTCACTAAAGAAGGAGCCATTTTCATGGTCACAGTTCCGGCTGTTATAAGTAGGTCGGCTTGCCTAGGACTGGATCTTGGCACCAAACCGTAACGGTCAAAATCGAATCGCGAACCTATTAATGAAGCAAATTCGATAAAACAACAACTAGTACCATAAAGGAGCGGCCATAGACTAGAAAGTCTCGCCCAATTGGACAGATCGTTTAGAGTAGTGGAAATCACTGAATTTGGAGTTGCTTGATCAAGTAAAGATGATTCTATAGGATTTATCACCGGCTTTAGATTTAGAGAATTTTCTACTCGCCTTTTATCATTCCAAAATTTGGGGGTTAAGACCATTCCAATGCTCCTTTTCTCCATGCATAAACTAAACCAACAATTAAGATAATCACGAAAATAAAAGCTTCTATAAATGTAAATAGACCTAAAATATCAAAACTCATAGCCCACGGATAGAGAAAGACTGTTTCCACATCAAAAACAACGAAAACTAAAGCAAACATATAATAGCGAATTCTAAATTGGATCCAGGTATCTCCCATTGGTTCTATACCTGATTCATAACTAGTGGCTTTCTCCGGCCCTTTACTTATTGGAGCCAAACTTTTTGAAATTGAGAATGCCAGAATCGGAATAAGACTGGATATGGATAAATATATCCAAAAAGTATCATATTCAGAAAATAGAAACATAAATAGATGATTCCTGTTTATAATAAATCAAATTCTTCTATTTGCTGTATTGTCAATTTATTAATCGCTTCTCTCCCCTCCCAAATGATTCATTATCATTTTTGATATTATCAATGTTTCGTCTGTGACTTAACACGGAAATTAATAAAAGAATATTCTGTATTTAATAATCCTAATACAGGAAATGGTTCGAACCCGTGCAGTTTGGCAGACTTCACGTTAATTCGTGTTGTAACGTGTGAATATGGGTTGATGTAAGGGAATTTTCTCTATTGAAATAAGGGAGCTTTCAGGGTCGTTTTTTCTAACGATGTAATGTGTGCTAGCAAATTAAAAAGACAACCGAGTTCGATTATAATCGATAGGTACCGATCCACCCGTGGAACATATGGAATCTTTCATAAACAAAATAATTATGTATGTGCCCACATTCCGACACGATGTCCGATCTGTTGTTCTCTATAACAGAGATATTGGGGAATAAGAGTCTGCTCTGGGTCGCAGTCGAAAGACTATTTATTCTAATTTGATTTAGAAAGAATCCCAAATTCTTTTTTCTTTTCGTATTTCCTCTTTACTTTTTCTTTAATGATTTTCTATGTAAGTCGTCGGTTCCACATTGAACCATAAAAAATTGGATGCGAGAAAGCACATAAGAGTTTTCTAATTGTATAGGGCTATACGGGCTCGAACCGTAGACCTTCTCGGTAGAACAGATCAAATTTCTTATTACCAAAATGATTTGAATTGTTCCAAGAACCCAACATGCATTTTTATTGCATTGGGCTCTTTCATTAACTGGTGGAAAAATCAGTTAGTCTGCCATTCTTTTCCGGAACAGATAATAAGATGGCTCCGTTTGCTTCAAACGAGAATTTTTCGGAAGCAATCCCAAAGTGCTTCAAAAGGTTCCCTTGACGTAGGTCTGTCATGCTTAGACATAGATTCTCCAAATGGAGTCTCTCACCCAAAAAGAATAATATGAGACTTCATACACCTCAAAGTTCATAGAGCGAAAAGAATTCTTTTTTGAGATCCTCGTATTGTACTCATTATGTCTGACATTGAATGTCCCCGAGATTGACCATATCAACTAGATCTATAGTTCGAATCAGAACGAACTTCATCTTTGTCATGCTATTGTTCTCCTAATTCATAGAGTAAGACTCAAATCTATTTTATGAACCGAATGAACCAAAAAACTCTTCTGAAAACCATTGGCGCACGTGTAAACGAGGTGCTCTACCTAGCTGAGCTATAGCCCTTCACAGTTTAGTCTTGAAGATATACTAATAAAATAGATCACTTTCTGTCAAGACGGATGATATTTGATTTAATCATTCGAATCCTAGTTAAGGGCATATTGTTTATATGTCTAATTATGCCTAAAATCTAGGTACGACTCTATCTAGGATAATAAATAACCTACTTAACTCAGTGGTTAGAGTATCGCTTTCATACGGCGAGAGTCATTGGTTCAAATCCAATAGTAGGTAAAACTTATTTGCTGCGATTGAGTAATAAATCGCAGCAAATAAGTTTTACTCCATTTTGAAAAAAAAAAAAAGAAATAAATTCTTTCCATTTAAATAATGATAATGAATCCATTTTTAGATCATTATCGAAGTTGAACTTTACAAAGAAAGAGATTACTAAGTAAATTGAAGTTATAACTCTAAATTATTATTGACTGATCAACTCATTACAGAGCAGTTGTGCTTTTTTAGGTTTTTTGCTAGTATTAGCAATTGGAATCAATATCCTATTTATTTTTATGAGAACCAATCCTTTTATTTTTGGGGTTTCCGCACTTGTAGAAAAGAAGGCAGGACGTATTGCTCAGATCATTGGCCCAGTACTAGATGTATCTTTCCCTCCAGGTAATATGCCTAGAATTTACAATTCCTTGATAGTTAAGGATAACGATACAACTGGTCAACCAATAAGTGTGACTTGTGAGGTACAACAATTATTAGGAAATAATAAAGTTAGAGCTGTCGCTATGAGTGCTACAGACGGTTTGATGAGAGGAATGAAAGTAATTGATACAGGAGGGCCACTTAGTGTTCCAGTTGGTGAAACTACTCTCGGGAGAATTTTTAATGTTCTTGGGGAACCCGTTGATAACTTAGGTCCTGTAGATGCTCTCACAAGATCTCCTATTCATAGATCTGCTCCCGCCTTTACACAGTTGGATACCAAATTTTCAATCTTTGAAACAGGCATTAAAGTAGTGGATCTTTTAGCTCCTTATCGCCGTGGGGGGAAAATTGGATTATTCGGGGGAGCTGGAGTGGGTAAAACAGTGTTGATTATGGAATTAATCAACAACATTGCTAAGGCTCATGGAGGGGTTTCTGTGTTTGGTGGAGTAGGAGAACGTACCCGTGAAGGAAATGATCTTTACAAGGAAATGAAAGAATCGGGAGTCATTAATGAACAAAATATATCCGAATCCAAAGTAGCTCTGGTCTATGGTCAGATGAATGAACCACCAGGAGCTCGTATGAGAGTAGGTTTAACTGCTTTAACTATGGCTGAATATTTCCGAGATGTCAATAAACAAGATGTACTTCTATTTATTGACAATATCTTCCGCTTTGTCCAAGCAGGATCAGAGGTATCCGCATTATTAGGCAGAATGCCTTCCGCAGTGGGTTATCAGCCCACTCTTAGCACGGAAATGGGTTCTTTACAAGAGAGAATAACTTCTACGAAAGAAGGATCTATAACCTCCATTCAAGCAGTTTATGTACCTGCAGATGACTTGACTGATCCCGCTCCTGCTACAACATTTGCACATTTAGATGCTACTACTGTACTATCGAGAGGATTAGCTGCCAAAGGCATCTATCCAGCGGTAGATCCGCTGGATTCCACGTCAACTATGCTCCAACCTTCGATCGTAGGCGAACAACATTATGAAACTGCGCAAGGAGTTAAACAAACTTTGCAACGTTATAAGGAACTTCAAGATATTATAGCTATTCTTGGATTAGATGAATTATCAGAAGATGATCGTTTACTTGTAGCAAGAGCAAGAAAAATTGAACGGTTTTTGTCACAACCCTTTTTTGTAGCAGAGGTATTCACCGGTTCCCCCGGTAAATATGTTAGTCTAATAGAGACAATTAGAGGTTTTCAAATGATCCTTTCCGGAGAATTAGATGGTCTACCCGAACAGTCTTTTTATTTGGTGGGTAACATTGATGAAGCTACCGCAAAGGCTATGAACTTAAAATAAAAAAAAAAAAAAAATGAACCTAAATCTTCGTGTACTCACTCCCAATCGAGTTGTTTGGGATTCAGAAGTTCAAGAAATAATACTCGCTACCAATAGTGGTCAAATGGGTGTATTACCCAACCATATTGCAATGATAACAGCTTTGGATATAGGAGTCATGAAAATACGACTCAATGCCCAGTGGTCCACTATGGCTTTGATGGGTGGTTTTGCCAAGATAGACAATAATGAAATCACATTATTGGTAAATAATGCAGAAAGAGGTATTGATATTGATCTTCAAGAGGCTCAGGAAAATTTTAGATTAGCGAAAGCCGATCGTGCGCGAGCTGAAGGCAAGAGACAAGCAATCGAGGCTGATGTGGATCTCAAAAGAGCTAGAACACGACTAGAGGCTGCTGATGCAATTTTGTTGAGATAAAGAAAGATTTTGTTCTATTTGCTATTGGCTATCTCGCGTTTAGAATGTTGAATAGTCGGCACTTTGAATTAGATTTGAAATTGAATGAATTCAATATAATATTCTTATGTTAAAAAGTCTTTAACTGTCTGAGCCAATAACTAGGCACATTTCCACCTATGCCCATGCCGCCTGCTATTGCAATTTTTGATTTTTCATTTTCTTCTTCGCCTAAATAAATCTATGTTATATTTCACTATTAAATATAAAAGAAATTGGAATTGCGGAAGGTCAATCGACCTATGAAATTGAGTTGCATCATACATACATAACATGATACAATATCACTTGAAAGAAAAGACTTTTTGACAATAGAGGCTACAAAATGAGTATTTTGTACTTTCTTTTGAATACAAAAGTGATTCTTTACGTTCGACACCCAGGTCGAGTAGACCTCGTTCTTGTAAGAGCTATTAACCAATAAATCATAGGGAGGGACTTATTTATGTCACCAAAAACAGAGACTAAAGCAAGTGTCGGATTCAAAGCGGGTGTTAAAGATTACAGATTAACTTATTATACTCCGGAATATCAGACGAAAGATACTGATATCTTGGCAGCATTCCGAGTCACTCCTCAACCTGGAGTGCCCCCCGAAGAAGCGGGGGCAGCAGTAGCTGCTGAATCTTCCACTGGTACGTGGACCACTGTTTGGACCGATGGACTTACCAGTCTTGATCGCTACAAGGGGCGATGCTATGATATTGAACCCGTTCCTGGAGAGGAAACTCAATTTATTGCCTATGTAGCTTACCCTTTAGATCTTTTTGAAGAAGGCTCTGTGACTAACCTGTTTACTTCTATTGTAGGTAATGTATTTGGATTCAAAGCTTTACGGGCTCTACGTCTGGAAGATTTACGAATTCCTCCTGCTTATTCAAAAACTTTTCAAGGCCCACCACATGGTATTCAAGTAGAAAGAGATAAATTAAACAAATATGGTCGTCCTTTGTTGGGATGTACTATCAAACCAAAATTGGGTCTATCTGCCAAGAATTATGGTAGAGCGGTTTATGAATGTCTCCGTGGTGGACTTGATTTTACCAAGGATGATGAAAACGTGAATTCCCAACCATTTATGCGCTGGAGAGATCGTTTCTGCTTTTGTGCAGAAGCACTTTATAAAGCTCAGGCTGAGACGGGTGAGATTAAGGGACATTACCTGAATGCGACTGCAGGGACATGTGAAGAAATGATGAAAAGAGCAGTATTCGCCAGAGAATTGGGAGTTCCTATAGTCATGCATGACTATCTGACTGGAGGTTTTACGGCAAATACTTCGTTGGCTCATTATTGCCGAGATAACGGCCTACTTCTTCACATTCACCGCGCAATGCACGCAGTTATTGACAGACAAAGAAATCATGGTATGCACTTCCGTGTACTGGCTAAAGCACTACGTATGTCTGGTGGAGATCATATTCATGCTGGTACTGTAGTAGGTAAACTTGAAGGAGAACGAGAAGTAACTTTGGGTTTTGTTGATCTATTGCGTGATGATTTTATTGAAAAAGACCGAAGTCGCGGTATTTATTTCACTCAGGATTGGGTCTCTATGCCGGGTGTTCTGCCTGTAGCTTCAGGAGGTATTCACGTTTGGCATATGCCTGCTCTGACCGAGATCTTTGGAGATGATTCCGTATTACAGTTTGGTGGAGGGACTTTGGGGCACCCTTGGGGAAATGCACCTGGTGCGGTGGCTAATCGGGTCGCTTTAGAAGCTTGTGTACAAGCTCGTAATGAAGGACGTGATCTTGCGCGTGAAGGTAATCAAGTGATCCGCGAAGCTACTAAATGGAGTCCTGAACTAGCTGCCGCTTGTGAAATATGGAAGGAAATCAAATTTGAATTTGATACGATTGATCGCTTGTAATCGAGTGACTTTCGTCTGTTTGGTCCCTTAATCGAAGCGAACTCGGCCCAATCTTTTCTTTTAAGATTGAGCCGAATACCGAATGGATGGGAATAGATAATTCGGCTAGAGGTAAGGTATTGACCTATTTTCTAATAGAGAAATCTATTTTCTGGATTACTCGATGGGGTCGGTGGATCGGTAGATCCAGGCCCGGGGGGCAAGGGCTATTCTAGCTCGCACCCAAAGTGCGCTAAAGTATGATGGTTTGTATTTGTGTCTGTTAAAAGTTGTACATTAATAATATATAGAAAAAATATAGGAAAATGTGTGAAGAAGACAAAGATTCTGAGAAAATGTGTGAAGAAGACAAAGATTCTGAGAAAATGTGTGAAGAAGACAAAGATTCTGAACATATCAACGAAACAAAACCCGTAGAACACAGATTGAAAACGGAACGTTTTAAACATTTGTGGTTTATGTGCGAGAATTGTGAGACCTTTATATATAAGAAACTTTTTTTAGAACAAAAGGGTGTTTGTGAGGAATGCGGGGCAACGCTACAGATGACTAGTTCAGAACGAATTGAATTATTAATTGATAATGGCACTTGGTGGCCTATGGACATGAATTTTTCTAGTATAGATGTTTTAGAGAAACAGCATACGACGTTTGACATTAAAATGGTTCAAAGGGTCTCAACTTTATTGTACAAAGTAATTTATGACAAATATTTTGACTTTGAGTTTTTTCACGAAAAAAATGGATTGAAAACATTAGTAAGATACAATATTACTCTTGTTAATATCGTTAAGGTTGTATTAGGAAAGAAATTCATAAAATATTTGAATTTGAATTCAAAGGAAACTATTAAGATACTACAAAATATTCTTGATACAGGTTTGAAAACAGTTCAATTTGTACTTTTTGAAATACATAAAAAAATAACAGATGAATTGCAGCGGTTTGCGCTTTTAGATACAGATACAGAAACAGCATTGAAAGATGAACAACAACTTATACGGTTTATGCATATTTTAAATAGAGATACATCATTTGAAAATGATGAACTTATATCTCTTTTGTCAATAGATGTTGTGAAAGAATTTATAGATGCAGCATTTGATGAAAATGATCAACCTATAAATTCTTTTTTTGCTATAACAAAAAATTATATTCAACCTATACAAACTGTAATTGATTTGCTTCAACTTCAAAATTGCCTAAATTTGAGCTTACTAATTAAATTAAATAAACAATTATCCAACTTAAAAGAACAATTACTATCACAAGATAAGTTCTTGAAAGTAGCGGCGGTAAACTTAGTGAAAATGGAACTTTCTTTTCCGGAAGAGAAAAGAAAAGCAAGGAAAAGAAAAAAACGATTTCCTTTTTATCCAGGAAATGATCCAGAGACAAATTACTTTTTATGGCTGCGAAAACATATTGCAATCTGCTTGATGGAAAAATATTTGGTATTGACAAAATTCAAAGATTGGTTTAAAATGAATTGTTGTGGTTTACTCAAAGGAGAAGAATTCTATCGATTCGGTTCCAATATTCTAGTAGAATACGTGAAAAAACAAGATCGCTATGAGTGTTATAATATTATTGATCATATCATGCATGATGATTTTTTATATAGTGAAACACGTGTTGAATTATTTAGACAAATAGAAAATATATATAATAACGAAAAAAATTGTGACAATAATTTATTCTTGTGTACTGAAGATACTGAGTTAATTTATCTCTATTTACTAGAGATAATGAAAAACTTTGCTACATTAGCACTAGATAGCAAAGAAAAATTTTGTAAGAAAAAGAAAGAAGAAGAAGAAAGTGATATAGAAGATACTGAAGATACTGAGGATATTGAAGAAGAATATCCTTTAACTTATGATTCTTTAACTAAAGAGGAAAAAGAATATGTTGACGCTGGCGTAAACCTAGTTAAAAAAACACTTCTTAAGCTAAGAAACGAGGAATTTCTAGACACAGAAACCGAAGAACAGTGTTATGATGATTATAATACTTCCTATCAAAAAGAAACAGGTTTACCCGACGCTATTCAAACAGGCATAGGTAAAATAAATGGTCTTCCTGTCGCACTCGGGGTTATGGATTTTCAGTTCATGGGAGGCAGTATGGGATCGGTAGTGGGCGAAAAAATAACTCGTTTAATACAGTATGCTACTGAGCATCTTCTTCCAGTAATTCTCGTATGTGCTTCTGGCGGAGCGCGTATGCAAGAAGGAAGTTTTAGTTTAATGCAAATGAATAAGATAGCTGCTGTGTTGCATACACATCAAAAGGAGAAAAATTTGCTATATATTTCAGTTCTTACATCTCCTACGACTGGTGGAGTCACTGCTAGCTTTGGTATGTTGGCTAATGTCACGATTGTCGAGCCAAATGCATACATTGCATTTGCGGGTAAAAGAGTTATTGAACAGACATTAAACCAGATAGTAGATGACGAAGATCAAATATCTGATTCTTTATTTGATTTTGGAATGTTTGATAGCATGGTTCCACGAGCTCTTTTAAAAAATGTTGTCAGCGAAATAATTGAATTATACATGCCGACTGGGTTATAAATAATAAGAAGGTGACATGTAGGATAAAATGAATATGTAATGGTTGAATGATAAATATGTCAAAGGGTCTAAAAATAAACTTATATAAGCTAAGAATCTAAATAAACTTATATACAATATAAGAATCTAAATAAACTTATATTACAATAGTAACAGAGCTGAAAAGTTAGGAAATTAAGGTAAAAAGAGAAAAACAGAAAGAAATTTTCATTGTTTTATATTATTTGAAATATTTCTCTTGTTCCATATTATTCTCAAAACAATGACACTTTTTCTTTTTTTGTTAGATGTTCGATTTGTATCTAACAAATATGGTTATGAATCACCAAAACCAGTCATGCCAATATTCAGTAACATATAAACAATGAAAAAAGTAAATATGTTGAAAATCTTCATCCTTAATATAGCCTTCCATTCTATAATTAGATGGCTATCGGGCCCATAAAAAAGGCCCTCCATTAGTTAGTCATGAGTCCTTTTCTGGTCCTCTAACCTCGTCGGATTGAAACTTTCTGTTATATGCCATTACATAATGCTATGTAATGGCGTATAACAGAAAAATTATTGTTATTAGACGGTTCAAACCGTCTATGGAGTATTGGGGTCTATGATTACATGATTACAAATATGAATTGAACATAATTCAATTCATTCAATAGTTTGAATATGAATCTAACGGACTATGTGGATATTCGCATTGAATATAATTCATTCAAGAGTTTGAATATGAATCTAACATTT
>BSBK01014241.1:2500-80228 GCA_027943335.1 Chamaecyparis obtusa
ATTCAAATCTCATGTTTCAAATACATTCCAAGATCAAAACCAAAAATTAGAACATCAATATTAACCAGAAATGCATTAATGGAACTCAAACACTTGCAGAGCCAAGCTCATGCAAAAAGGTTGGAAACTTTACAAACTAAAAAGAATGGAGAATAAGAAGAGAAGGGGGGAAACACCAAAAAAGCATCACAACTTGACACTTGTCAAACTCTAAACTACCTATTGACGAATCACCCAGCTATGAACTGAAAATCTGATCTACATCATTTTCTCCTGAAAGCACCTGTCCTCATCTCAAACAAACTGTGAATCACCAAATTCAACAAACTCAGATATTTCAAAAATATCTCCTTGGCCCCTGTTTCATTCAACTGCAAATATTTGGAAACCAATAGGACCTGCATCAAATCTGATCTCAAAAATGGATTCCTCGTTCTCTCACCTTTCCGGCAACATATAATACTCATATGTTTGGCCAAAAAATGAATCTCCAGGCCCTTTTCAGTGCACGGGCTATGACATTTAAAAAAGTGAATTTGAAACCTATAGTCTCAACTATGTCAATTTGAAATATTTTCTCAATCTGCAATTTTATATTATTTTCTGCATTATTCCTCTAAAAGCACCAAGAATCACCACTTGTCAGCATCTCATTGGGTGCACAGGCTTGACTCACATTTTAGCCACTTGATTTGGTGAACTAGTGACTACAATCTCCAATTCGCTTAATGTCTTACCTCAACCACCAAGAATTCGGAGAATGGGCAACTAAGAAATTCTCTAATTCACAAAGTCATTTGTCTAACAGTCACCTTATCTGGCGAATAGGTGAACAGCTATCTCCAAGTTGCTAGATGATTTCACACTAACTACCAACACTCAATGAACTGGCAACTAACCATGTTCACTGAATCTCCAAGTCCTTTCTTAACCGCTGGCTCTATCTTGCGAACAGTCACCACGTGTCCATCTTGACTAGTCAGCGCGCACATCACTTCCTGCAAAATTTGGTTCTGTTTGGGCCCGTTGGCATGGAAACCAAGGTGGCCACTGAGCACACACATGGGCATAGCCTCCACTCATCAATTACCTCTTATGTTTGCGTTTCTATATATGAAGATCAGAAATCCCCATTTTCACATCAATGTGGGATATACATTTGATAGGTTTTTAAATCTTTAACTTTGCTTTGCTTCAAAATAGTGGGCCCCACCGTGCACAGACACCACCAATGAAGAGGTCCCACCAAATACCTCTATGGCTTCTTACTTATGTTGTAGATTAAGTGGTCTTGTATATAAATGTTATTAAAAACTAATCCATCACCAATGTGGGACAAAGTCCCCAATGCATTTGTTATATCTTCCCAGCCTGTGTGCTGCCTGTGTCCTTTGATTCTCTCTTCCACGCTTCTTCCTTCGCCAACTCCCCTACCAGATATATCACTCTGCTTTAACCCTCCTGGCGATTCTGTCAAACTAGATTCATGAACAACTTGAGGAGAAATTCTCCTTGGACTACCTGAGCACACAAAAGGTCTCTTGTTTGTCATCCCTCGATCAATTACTACACCAGCCCTTCCCCTTCCTCTTCCCCACACGCCTCCGCTGGCGCTGAATGCTATATACATACACAGAGCATTCTTTCCACAATTTTCTCATCTTGAGGTCATTTGAATGACCGGCTGAGTGCACTATATCGCATATCTGTTTGATTTTGGGCATGCCCCTTCAAAGTTTTCTCTTTACGTTAGCCTTTTGGTGACTAGCCACTCACGTAGCATCTAATTATTTGCAAATGGCCTTCACACTTGACGTGCCGGCAGCTTCCTCCTTCATTATTTTATAAATAGACCCCTCCATTTTATTATGTGCCAACCTCCTCCTTCAAACACTGGTCCCTTACTTTTCTGAAACAATGCTCCTCCATCTAGCGCAAGTGCCCTTTATTATGCAGCCACACAATCTCTTCACTTACACTGGTTTTAAAAAGAAACATGATGGCATTGGAACGAGGAAATGCCCTTCCTTGCGCAAAACATGTTGCTTGATAAAGATGTGGATGTTGTTCATTCGCCTCATGCATTGGCATTCAAAATGAGCAGTTCCCTTTAGTTTTCACGTGGGCCTCCTTTGATGTGCATGGGTGCTCCTCATATTTGTGCAAGAAGCTCTTGAACATGGCTCCTTCCAAAACTAATTAGCATCTTTTCCTAAGGTGCGTGAGGCTTCATTTTTTCCCTGTGTCACTGTTGCCATCCAATGTGTGTTGGAGTCTCCATTAACCTGGGGAAGAATGGTGTAGTGTTAGTGTTAGATTCTCGCTCAACTAACGTAACAACTTTGGGCCTTAATCCCTTAACCATCCATATTATTCGATCCTGATGGTTGCTTGTGTTTACACTTTCATCAGGCAAATGATGCAGCTGGAAAGCAAAATTCATAGCCAATGCATCCATAGGTTGAACCTCAAGCACATGGACCTGAACATCAGCACCCATCACGGGCACAACATGAAACTCAAATGGAACTTTGAAAATCTCAGCAAGCTTTGATAATCTTTTACCAACCAACTCTAACCCTCCACCTAGAGCATACTTTGACATAGGATCATCCACACCTGTGATATGAACATGAGGTGGGGCCCCTTTGGCCTTGCAGCAAGGGCTTGGAGGAGTGTAACCCATTGGCTACCTTGAGCAATCTGAAAATCCACGATGTGCACTCTATCCTCAACTTTGAATGCTTTTGCAATGGCACCAAAACTCATGCGAACAGGCCCAGAAACTGGCTTCAAAAACTGACACAGTGTCCTGATCGGACCCTGCCCTCTGACGGGCATATTCTCTGATCTATAAACTATCATTCCCAAAAATAGCATCTCATGACTGTACCCGAGTTGAAAGATATTAACCTTCAAAGTTGGCACTTTCATTCTACTCTGCAAACCCACTGTTAAAAGTAATAAATTGCATTTGAAATCACCTTGGCAAAAATACCAAACAGATCCTTAGGAAGCCACAAATTGGCACATAAGTTCATTGAGATGTAAAAAAACATGATTCAATCATCATCTAGATCTGGGAGTCAATCAGGCAAAAGATACAGCTTCATGAAAATCAGGACTTGTAGAGATAGACCCAGAATACACAGAAAAACAATGGAAAGTTCAGTTTGGAAACACCTTCAAAAAGATATCAAATGGATTGGCAGAGACCTCCAACCGGAACTGAAGGTATAACTTCATGTTTTTCAATGAAATGAAACAATAATTTCTCTGATAGGTAATATTGGGAAAAATTTATAAATGAGCAAAGTTGACCTCTGGCAAACTGGTGCACTTCACAATCTTTGCAAATAGCAGAAACTGCAAATGGAATTGAATTGGGAAACACACCCAATGGATATGTCATGAGCTGCAAACTGACAGGGATGAAGTAAAACTTGTCTACAATGCAAGGAAATGATTAAAATCTCCCTACCAATCCATCAAGTGCCAAATATAAGATCACGAACAAGGCTCCTGACAAAACTGTGAAAAGGTGAAAATGCAGATTCTAGAATGCAGATTCTAGAAAACACCTCTGGAAGGGGATGAATAAACAAGGTCAAAACTTATCACAGGGACCTGAAACTAGAAACATAAGTACTATGGAACATGTGGAACAAGACCCCATACTTGGATTTTCATGACACTCTTCAGGGTGTGAAATATAAGCCAACAAAGTACCCCTTCCTGGTGACTTTAACACAACAATTTCTACATTCAGGACCTCCTAGAAATGAACTGATGAAAACCCATTTCAACATGCAACTTTAGGACTCAGAATAAACCACTGAAACATATGAAAGACAATGGACAAATGAATTTTCATGAAACCACCCAGAAAACACCCAGTTCCCACATGCATCTTGAAGCAAAACAAGGTACAGATGCATGCTAATGTGTCCCATTCCTCAAAAATTTAAGGGTACCAAGAGACCCTTCACACGAAGCCTCTCAAGTGAAATCCAGAAAAAAAGACACCCACTGGAATTTTTCCTTGGGTACTTCGCACAAAGTATGCACTTCGAGCGAAGTCGGCTAGTAAAATTAATTGTAAACTTTTTTTTAAATGGTATAAAAGTAAAACATTTTATTTCTATTTTACATCGAATTGCAATTAATAAATTTTCATTTTCTATTATTGAAGACATTTTTTGAAGGAGGATTGATATTTCTATTTTTTCAAAGGCATAATTTTGGAGAGGAAAAATACTAGATTAAAGTATTTTTTGAACAAAAAATTTTTGTGATGATCTTGAGGAAGACATTTTTTGGAGCTCGAAGAAATGGGGAACAAGAAGGGAAGACAAAGTAAATCTTCTAGAAAAAGGTCACATGGTAATGAGCAAATAAATCATGAAGCTGCATTGACATATTATCATAAAACTAAAGAAGCTGAAAGACAAGCTGAAGTAGGAGGGTCAAGTCAAGTCGAAGAATTGCACATTGAAGAAGGGTCGGGATTACTCCCTACGAAAGCTCAAACAATTGATGTTGGAGAAGGGTCAACATCACATGCTCCTATTGGTATGGATGAATTTTTAAATGTGGCTCAAACTGTAAAGAAAAATATTAATTATAGAAACTTAGATCATTTACTTACAATGGATGTGGACAATTTGAGATCTCTTGCTAATGTTCAACACTTAAGTCTTCCTAAGAAGAGATTAGTGAAAATGATAGCAAGAGAAAAATTCGGTAAATTTGATAACTTTGAAACACTTGAACAAGCTCAATTGCTTTCACTTATACTTATAAACAAAAAGTTGGAAGGGGCATTAAAATTATTGGGTATAGACACATCATCAAAGAAGAGAAAAGTTGTTGACATGCAAACTGATATTATTGAAAATCTTAAGAAAGGTTTGAACTAGCTAGGGAAGTGATCTTGAACTATAGATAAGTCCATTACAAGAAAAGTTATGTTGACATCCATTGTAGGTAACACTACAGGACGAAAAAGACAAATATCTTTAGTTTCATCTCAATTTGGTTTTAATAGGAAAAAATATCACGATATGTTAATAGGAGAATACTTTTGGATGATAGCACCTTGGAAGGAAATTGGGCAATCATGTGTAGAGCTCCTCATTCTGATAGGATTGATGAAGGAACAAAAAATTTGGTCACATCATTTTGGAATGATAATACACATCCTTCATCAAGCACTAGAGATGTTATTAGACATATAATTTCAGCTAAAGAATATGAATATCATATGAAACATTGGTTGGACACAACACAACATGAAATGTATGTGTCATTTTATAGTTCAAATCCTAATATAAACATTGGAAAAATATTGTTTGAAAGATTGAAGCCATATTATATCAGGACAAAGTGTTTGAAACTTGTTGTTGTCATTATCATATTGAATTTGATCTCCACTATTAGGTTTTTCGAAAGTTTGTAGAAGACACTTATTGTTTTGAAAGGCTCCTCCTACTAGATGAAATGAGTTCATCTCATCCATTTTATGTGACAAAACAAATGATGTAGCTAAAAGAATAAATTGCATAAAAGGAATATGCCAAACATATGTCGATTTGTCTCTTTTTCTTTTGAAAAATGAAAATATTGATGTAACAAAGATGGTAAATTGCAAGAGTTACAAATATGTAAAGAATGAAACAAAATTTGGGAAAGAATACAAAGGTTAGAATATGTTGAAGAGGAGATAATGTTGGAGTATTTATAGAAAAATTTAAAAAATTGATTCAACCTTACATTCATCATGCTTTTTTTGCAAAGTGGCAAGCACAACAATTTCAAACACTGATAGACAATTTCCCACTTGGAACTATTGTATCAGTTGTTGATTTTGCATAAAATTATTCTTTTGTTCATCAAAAGGCAATTCAATCATAATACTATTTTTCAGAGCAAATTACTATTATGGTATGTGTGTTATCAACATGTACAATTAGATTTGGATGGTATTCAGAGCACATTTGAAGCACGGGTCATCAAGAAGGAATATCATTTTTATATAAGTGATGATAGAGAGCATGACATTCATTATGTGGAACACTGCTTCAAGATGTTTTTTGCAAATTTGAAAGAAAGAGGTATAAAAATTGATAACATCACTTTGGTCAAATGGATGTGCTGCACAATTCAAATCATCGAGACCATTTTATGCACTATGTAGATATCATCGTAATGAAAACATACCACATGTCTAGAGTTTCTTTGAGAGTGGACATGGAAAAGGTGAACATGATGGTGTCAGAGCTTGCATCAAATGTGCTATATGAAAGTATCAAATGAATTATAAGGGAGTGCATATAAAAAATGCACATGATGTGGTTGAATGGTGCAAGACACATTTCCCACCAAATGAGAATGACATGTCATTAGGATTGACTCAGGCTGTGCCATATAGAAAAATTTTGGGAGATAAAAGGTATGTACACATTTTTAAATTATTTGAAAGTGTTTAAAATTTTATGATATTTTTTATTCAAATTATATTTATATAGAATGTATTATATATCGCATTTGTTCAAGTGTGGATAGAAAAATTATGCATGGTTGTAATAGGATAGAAAATATGTGATCTTTGCATTCAGTTATGAGTATGAATTGTCGCAATTAGATGTTGAACACTACGGACTGCTCATGCTTTTGTTGTCACTGCATTGCTGACAATTATGAGGAATGTATCAATCAAGATCATGGATATGTAGGCACATGGAATCTAGTGCCACTAGTTGTTACTGATACATTTGATAGAGATGAAGATGAAAACTTCGATGATGTTCCTTTGATTTCTACTGATTACGATCATATCTCGGATTGGTCAAAATTGGTAAGTATATATATTTCACATTATATGGTACATTGAGTTGCATGTATAGATAGATATAGATAGATCTATAGATTGAACTAAGTATTTATTTTAAGATTTCACACAGGTATATATAAATTTACTGTGTAGGAGATTTCTTTGCAGTGATTACTGAGCGTAGAAATGTAGGAGTTGATTATTATTTACTGCGTTGTACTACAGAGAGGATGAAGTTACTTGAACCTGAAGAAAGTGATGGAATGTTGTTCCCCATAGGTTTGTATATGGTTTACATCAATATATTGAACTCAATTTGTAAATTTTAAATTTCAACCTTTTAACAAATTTCAAATTGAGTTTGTTTAAATTTATATATTATTAAAATTTGTGACCTGCAAGTTTAGTTGTTTTAGAGGGAACATATTTCAAGCAAATCAAAGTAATTCAGCATGGTATTCACTTTGTTGATTACGAACCAGACAATAAGGTGTTTCAATATAGTCACCTAGTAGTTGCCACATCCATTTGTTTTCATACAGTTAAATTTCAACATGGACGTCGTAAGTGGAGACTAGATAGTGAGGATCATGAGAGAATATTACATGTTCTCCATGAAAGGTCTGAACCACTTGAGTTGGTCTAAAAAGTATAATATGTATACTTATTTATTGTGTTAGGACCTACTTGATATCTTTGGATTAAATTTCATTATACTTTGTTTATATATTTAAACATATGATGGACTATAATTTGTTGATATATGATCAACCTATTTGATGGTTCAATGGTTTTAATATATATAATTTTATATGTATACTTTGATTATTCAATGATTTTTATAGATTTCATATTAGTTAAAGATTTAATGTATGCTTTGATGAAATTAGTTATATTACTTATGACATGTGTTAGTTCTAGAATTAGTTAGAATAGTTATTATCCATTAGTTACATGTATTAACTAGTTATCTTTATGATATTAATTCTAGATCCCTTAAGACCTCCCTTAAGACTTCCCCTTAAGACACTAAAAAATGATGAAATTAGTTATATTACTTATGACATGTGTTAGTTCTAGAATTAGTTAGAATAGTTATTATTCATTAGTTACATGTATTAACTAGTTTTCTTTTATGATATTAATTCTAGATCCCCTTAAGACCTCCCCTTAAGACACTAAAAAATGATAAAATTATATTACTTATGACGTGTTAGTTCTAGAATTAGTTAGAATAGTTATTATTCATTAGTTACATGTATTACTTATCATATCTAAACAAATCATATCATCTAATCAAATTATATATCATCAAATAAAATCATCTATTCAAATCAAATAAAACCATATCATCTAATCAAATAAAACCATCAAATCAAATCATATATGATCAAATAAAATTCTCTAATCAAATCATATATGATCAAATAAAATTCTCTAATCAAATCATGTTATCAAGTCATATCATCTAATCATATCATCTAATGAAATACATGTACGTCTCTAATCAAATACATGTGTTTCTAATAAAATATGTACATCTCTAATCAAATACATGTGTCTCTAATAAATATATGTCTTAAATCATAAACTGAGTCTCAAATAAAATATATGTTAAACATGTCCTAAACTAGGGAGTCATCTAGGTGCATGCGAACAAAGTGACCCTCTAAGCGACTGCCATGAGCATCCTCAAGCTATGAGACAACAACTGATCCCTGTGAATATAATGCATGTATATATGATAATAATCTATAATAATTAAAATATTATAAATGCATGTTAAAACTTACATATTTATAAAACTTACTTGACCACTACTAGGTATCACATCTACTGCATTGCTCTTATGAAAAGCATCATCTAGCTATAAAGCAATGACTAACCCCTACAAATTTAGTGTACAACAATTGGTTATATGCATGTGCAAAGTAGATATATTATGTAAAGTACTTGAAATATATAAATACATGTGTACATATGCATGCTTAAACATACATATATCTAAAACTTACCTGACCACTAGTAGGTGTCACATCATGTGGAAGATGCTCTGAGCCCACACTAGAGGTAACATGCTCTGCTAACTGTGCCTACAAAATATTATACATTGAACAAACATCAATACACATGTGACCTACAATTAATTGTTCACTAAAACTCCTAATAAAAATTAAAAGAAAATTTTATATGTACCTGAGTCTCAGGAGTAGGAGGATCTTCAGCATGCTGCACCATCATATCATCAACTGATACTACATCACCCTCACCACCTAAGGTCTTGAACCTCTGTAGTAATGAGGAGTGTAGGTGTGACACTAGTTGGGAGGGGAGTGGTGTAGAACTTGAACCATTTGGATGCAATAAAATATCCATAAATGACCTGCCATCAGTGCCAACATCCACCTAACTCAACCCACGCAACTACTTATCAAAAGGGTCTAGGCCCTCAGTGGTGATGCATACATCTCCAATCTATATACCTGGTTCTGCAGCTATAGAGTGATCTTTGGGTGCATGACCCTCTACACTATTTTGTGCCTGACTAGTAGATGGTGCATCCTGTGTCAGTGGAACTACAAAAACCCATGTAAGTGCAATGAAATCCCTGACTGAATGTATGGGGATCCTGTGTGTGTCGGCAATATGGGAATAGGCCTGCAGGAGATCCTCCAAAAAGTAAAGGGCCATATCTAAAGTATTTTGATGACCTGATAGTGCTCATATCTCTCCAAGTACAGGAAGACCTACAGCTCTATATGTCTCCTCACTCACACCTGTTGTACTAGACAAAGCCTCAGAAGATGATCTGGCTCTACTCGATCTAGTCAAAATGTATTTGCCCACTAAATCTGAAGTGATAGATGTGGCTATAGAAGTAATCTATCCTATGCTATCGACAACTCCCCTCTGAGAAGCAATGATGGCCCTATCTGCAGTAGCAACCATTATCAGTGCCATTGCTGGAGTCCTCTCCCCAACTAGCTATCTATGAGGCTGCACAACTCGATCATCCCTATGATACTGATTGCGGTCAGAAACCCTACCAAGCCCCTGACCATAATATGATGGGAAATCTAAATAGTTGACCCTGAGTCCCAAATTGAACTCAATGTACAACTACTATGCAAAATATAATGGTATCTGGTCATTATTTGGATAACGATCATGTGCTATAAGATGTCGAGAGTAAATCATACATGCAATATGAGGTAACACACATCGTGTGACCTAATATGCCCTCACCACTCTCATCCCCTCATAATGTGGGAAAACCTCTCATTTGATAGTTTCCTTAGGGACGAGGCTCTGAACCGTTGCCAAGGAAACATCACCTAAGACCTCCTCCTTCAACTCTCAAAAAATGGCCTCAACTACCTAAGGTGTGAAGGACGAGTGAGACCTCAATCTACCATTCATAGTCTCCAAACTACTCAATATACTAGCACACTTATCTCTATATATACCATCCCCTGTAGACCTATGGATAGACTCTCTAAATTGAGCTATCTCCATATCAGCCATATGAAAATAATATGCATATCAGGAGTCTGAGGTGCACCCTAATTGGCCATGTAGATACATCACATGTGAAAGCTAAGTGTTAATAATTAAGTACTTGATTACATGTTATAACTGCATGTAAAATGGAAACAAATATCTAAATATATAGGACATCAATGGGTCATAGGACATCCTAGTATGTATTAATGAAACCTAACATGTACATCAATGGATCATAGGACTAACTTTCATATTTACTAAAAATGTGTGTAGATAAGGGGTCATGGGTAACATAAGTGGTCTTATTAGGTCTTAAAGGTCCTAAGATGTACTAATTAGGTCTTAAGGGGTTGTAGATAACATAAGAGGTCTTATTAGGTCTTAAGATGTACTAATTAGGTCTTAAGGGGTCATAGATAACATAAGAGGTCTTATTAGGTCTTAAGGGGTCGTAGATAACATAAGAGTTCTTATTAGGTCTTAAATTAGGTTCTAATTGAGTCTAATTACCTATCCTAACATATAGATAAGAGTCATAGAGTGTCTTAAGGGGTCGTGGGTAATATATGTGGTCCTAGACTGTCTTAAGGGGCCGTGGGTAACATAAGTGGTCTTATTAGGTCTTAAGGGTTCTAAGATGTACTAATTAGGTCTTAAGGGGTCGTAGATAACATAAGAGGTCTTATTAGGTCTTAAGGGGTCGTAGATAACATAAGAGTTCTTATTAGGTTTTAAATTAGGTTCTAATTGAGTCTAATTAGGTTCTAATTGGTTCTAATTGATTCTAATTGAGTCATAATTGGTTCTAGTTGAGTCTAATTACCTATCCTAATTAGTTCTATTTGGTCATAATTGGTTTTAATTAGTCCTACTAGGTTTAATTGGGTCTAATTAAGTAGATAATTGGGTCCTAAATTTTGTTCCTACTAGGTCCTAATTGGGCTTGGTCAGACCAATGTTGGTTAAAGACCTAATACATGTCTAATTGGTCCTAATGGGTCCTAGTTAGGTCTACTTGGTCCTAATAGGTCTAGTTAGGTCTTTAAGTAGAGAAACAACTTAGACATGTAACTTATTTCCTAGTATGACCTAATGTGACCTATTGGGACCTAATATGACCTAGAGTGTCTTAAGGGATCATGGATAATGTAATTGGTCCTTGATTGTCTTAAGGGGTCGTGGGTAACATAAGAGGTCCTAAGGTATAGATAGGAGTCATGGAGTGTCTTAAGGGGTCATGGGTAACATAAAAGTTTTTAAGGGGTCCTAGGTTACATTAGTGGATCCTCGTATGTATAATGGGTCTTCAAGATCCAAATAGGTCATATATGTCTTAAAATATTGTAAGGGATGTATAATGGTCCAATAATATTAATGGGTCGTAGATGTGATAAGTGGGCTAAATGGTCCTAGGACATCCTAAGATTCTTTGATGGGTCTTGGGGGTCCTAAGGTTTCATATTTGTTTTAAGATTTCATAAGGGATCTAGATAAGAGTCGTAGAATGTTAATGGGTCATAGGTGCAATATAAGTGGTCCTAGACTGTCTTAAGGGGTCGTGGGTAACAATGAGTCCTAGATGTGTCTTAAGATAATGTAAGAGATGGATAAGGGTTAGGTAGAGTGTCTTAAGGGGTTGGGGGTAACTTAAGAGGTCCTAAGGGGTCCTACATTTCATTAGTGGATCCTTGTATAATATTAATTGAATCTAAGATGTACATAAATGTGTTCTAAGACAACCTAAGATATGTTAATGGGTCTTGATGATCTGAATGGGTCATATATGTCTTAAAATGTTGCAAGGGATGTATAATGGTCCAACAATGTTAATGAGTCGTAGATGTGATAAGTGGTCTAAGGGATCTTAGGTTACATTAATTGATACTAGTATGTCTTAAGGGTTCTTGTGGGAAACAATGGGTTCACATATGTATTAACAGAAGCTAAGATAGATGAATGTGTTCTAGGACATTTTAAGATATAATAATGGGTTTTATGGGTCCTAAGGGGTCCTATGTGTCAAGTAAGATGTCCTAATATGTATTATAAGATCTTGAGATTCCTAAAGGATCCTAAGTGTCTTAATATGTCGTAAGAGAGGAATAAGGGTCCTAGAAACTTATTTTACCACAATTTTTTAACATTTTCTAAAATACTACTATATCATTTTCAAAAATTTAACTACAATTTTCTAAGATTTTTACAAACTAAAAATTATTTAAAACAAATAACTAACTTTAATATTTACTAAAAATGCGTGTACATGTGAAAGAGAGAGATATTCCTAATATTTACAACTTTAAACTTAAAATTTAACATTTTCTAACATTTCTAACTTTAAACTTAAAATTTAACATTTTCTAACTTTAATCTTAATGTTTTCTAACATTTTCTAACATTTCTACTACGGCTTCTAATGTTTTGTAAATATTTTCTAATAGGTGCTAACAAACTACTATGATTTTCTAACATTTTCTAACATATTATAACATTTATACTATGATTTTTAATATTTCTATTATTTTCTAATATTTAATTATGATTTTATAACATTCTACTATTCATTTCTAACATATTAGATAATATTTAACTACAAATTTCTAACATTTGTACAAATAAAAAATGATTTAAAACAAATAACTAGCTAAAATAAATACAAAACATATTATTTACAATAAAAAATGAGAAAAATGTATGTACCTGATACTGCTAGGAAATCGAAGATGTCGACGAAGCTCGAGAGGCACTGGCATGAAGGTGTGTTGAGATACTTCACTCCAAGCCTGGGGTCCGTAATCACTGTCAGTAAAAATGATAATAAAAAACATAAAACGCTAGAATTTATAAAAAAAATCCGGTCCAAAGGGGCTTCATGCGAAGCCCCTGTTCGCACGAAGCCACCTAGGGGTCTTCGCATGAAGCCCCTTGTTTGGGGTACTTCGTGCGAAGTAGGTCCACCACTTCGCACGAAGTACATACTTCGTATGAAGGCATAAAAAAAAACCTTTTCCCTACCATCACGATTTTGTTCATCCCTAAAAGTGGGACACAACTTCGTGGGATCACCCATGTACACACATACACACACACAGATATATATATATATATATATATATATATATATATATATATATATATATATATATATATATATATATATATATATATATATATATATATATATATATATATATATATATATATATATATATATATATATATATATATATATATATATTCCTTTTATATTGTTATTTCTTATAGGGAATTTCAAAAATATATTTTTAAAATTAATTTTAATTACTAAGAGAAGGACAACTAAGATTTTGTTTTTATATTATATTTATGTCAAATGAGGTTCCTTTAATCCTTATTTAGAACAAACAACCTCACTCTAATGATCAATAATCACATCAACCACGTACTCTGCAAGACAATTAAAAGTATTACACACATCAATAATATTCACCATTTGTTTGTCACCATTGTCATTACTACAAAGCACATTTAAAGAAAAAATGTACAAAAGATTGTCATAAAAAAATAATAAACCTCTATTGTGAAAACTTATGTGAATATAAAATGATTACACATAGATATAAAGCTCCCATTGAAAACTTGTGTAGATATAAAATGTTTTAAATGATTATTTTTCATGGTGTACCAAGAAATTTGACATTCACATTTTCAAATAGAATTCATTATCATTAAAATGAAATCACATGTTATTGTTTACTATACTTAAAACAAAATAATATGTCATTTACAATCATACTTTCAAAAAATACTTTAAATTTTATATTTTTAATAATGTAATTTTCATTTTAGACAATATTGTAATTGCATTTGTAATTATATGTCAGTTATCAAGGTTTTTAACGATTTCTCTCATTTATTTAACCAATAATGGCATATAATTCTATTTTTTGAAAAATATCAATAGTCTATATTTAATTTTTATTTTAAATTATTGTAAAAAAGACAATTACTTTATTTTGATTAATAAGAGTAAGTATAAAATTTGATTTTTTTTTTTAAATGTGATCTTTATCACTTGGTGCCTAGTTTCTTTTTAAAATATTTTATCATATAATTTTGATTTTTACTAATAATCATCTAAAATTATGTTTTGTTTAATTATATTTAATATTTTATTAAAATTTATGGTGGAACCTAATCTAGATGCTATAGAGGGAAGCATGAAAGGGTGTGGTAGGAAGTGGATCCAGGGTGGATAGGCATCAATAAAATTTAGAACATGACAAGAGGAATAAAAATATGTAGAGTACAAGTAGAAGCAGGGAAGGACAATTGATGAAAATACAAATGCTAGTGTGGGTAGCAGGAGAGAAAGATTGTAATGCACCTCAAACCCTAACAAGTCCTGGTTATGTTCAGTAGAAGTTAGTGTTGGAAACAATTGTCTGAAGAAAATTGCTACTCAAATTATGTATTGTCTTTGATGTCACACAATTTCATAGTCCGCAACAATCAGTACCTACCGAGCTCAGTCGGTCTGCCTGGCATTAAAATTAGTGTTTACCGAGTTCACTCGGTTGTCAAAGAAAAATCAGCATTCACCGAGTTCACTCGGTTATCAAAGAAAAATCAGCATTTACCGAGTTCACTCGGTTGTCAAAGAAAAGTTAGCATTTACCGAGTTCACTCGGTTATCAAAAAAAAGGATTATTAGTGTTTACTGAGTTCTCTCAGTCTGCAAAAGATTGTAGAAAAATTCATTATGGTCACCGAGCACTGTCGGCCCTTGAAGGATCTTTGCAAATAAAGTTTGCTTAATTCGGCCAACTGTTATACTAAGTAATGCTGATTTGACAAATCTAAAATCATATAAATAAAAGGTCAAGTGTGAAAAATAAAGAAGAGATATAGAAGAAGATATATAGAAGAAAGACAGGAAAGGTGTGTGCGAAATTGTGAAGGATGACCAGATATCCTTGAGGAGCAGCAGAGATATATTCGATCAGGAAGGATCTCACTTATACAAAACAGAGATCTGTAATCAGCAAGGCAGTTGCATTATTATATAGGTCATTTTCATTGTTACCTTTTTATCATTGTAACAGTGAATTCTAAATCTCTTAACCGAGTTGGTTTAACAACCATATTGTAAATCCTCTAACAAGGTGACAATTGCATTGAATTGTTCTCAAGACCTCTTACCAGGCCACTCCTAGCAGGGTGATTAAATCCTCTAACAAGGTCACACCTAATAGTGTGTTTTATAACCTTTTACCGGGTTGGCTTCTAACCGGGCATCACTTCAGAAAAGTGAAAATTAGTATCTAGATACATTGGTGGTTTTTCCCATATTGGGTTTCCACATTTAATCCTGTGTCTCTTGTGTTCTTAATAGTTATCTTAATCATATACAAGTGGTGATGAATATCTAAAAATAATTTTACTAATACTCTCTGCATCTACCAAGTTACTGCAATCTATTTACCAAGTCTTAAACAGATAATATTCATTAAGATATCCTAAGGGATTTGGAAAGAAATAATAGTGAAGTGTTTTATGGTTGACTAATTCACCCCCCCCCCCCTCTCAGTCACTTCATCCATATTCCATCAATTGGTATCAGAGCTTTTGGTGCTTGCAAGAAGGGTTTCAAGGACCTAAGCTAAAGATCAGGATGTCTTACAAGAGAGAAATTCCAAAGCTCAATAGAGATAACTTCTCAGCATGGCAAGGTCTCATGAGACTTCATCTGGCTTCCATTGGTGATTCAGGATGCAAATACATTGATGAAGAATACACAGTTCCTACTGGCGCATTAACTGTTGAAGACATTGCAGAGAAAAAGAGTCATAACACCATGATGATAGACATTGCATCAACTCTCAGCTATGAAGAATTTGATGAAATTAAAGAATGCACTACTACATATGAAATGTGGATCAAACTAAAGAAAATATATGGTGGTGATGCAAATGTGAAAAGAGCCAAAGCAGAAAGCCTAAGAGGAAAGTTTGACAAGATGAATATGAAAGAAGATGAAAACATTGCAAAACATGTTGAAAGGATCAAAGCAAGTGTTAGTGCAATTAGAGCTTCTGGAGGAACAATCTCTGATGAAACTGTTATAAGCAAGGTACTCAGAACATTACTTCCTATCTATGCAATAAGAGTATCAGCTATTCAAGAAAGAAGATGTGAAACAAACCACAATATAACTTTGGATGCTTTAGTTGGAAGATTGATAGCCTTTGAATTAGACAACTATGACAACTATGTTCCAAATTCCAAAAATATTGAGTCAGCATTTGAGGCCAAGGTTTCACTAAGGAAGAACAAGAAAATAAAAGAAGTTTAGTCAGAAAGTGAAGAAGTATCAGAAGAAAGTTCTGATAGTGATCTTGAAATTGTAGAAGCACTACTTGCAAAGAAGTACTCTAAAGGGAAAGGTAAATATAAAGGTAAAACTCCTTTTATCTATTTTTCATGTGAAGAAATTGGACATATTGCAGCTAGGTGCCCAAACAAGCAGGCCAAGGAAGAGAAGAGAGGTCACAAGTACTATGGCAAAAAGAATTTCAAGGATAAAGGCAAGAAAACATGTTTTATGGCTAAAGATTCTGATGATAGTGAAGAAGAAATTGTCTTTATTGCTATAAAAGATGAATCTGATGATGATGAAGATAAGATGGCACTTATTTCTCATATAAGAAAAGATGATATATGGATAATAGACAGTGGATGTTCACATCACATGACTGGTGACAAGACAAAATTTGAATACCTAGAAGACTGTGATGGTGGCAATGTAAGATTTGGAAACAATGAACCTTGTTGTATAAAAGGAAAAGGAAGAATCTCATTAACCAAAGAACTCATATGTGATAATGCTTATTGGGTTGAAGGACTAAAACATAATCTTCTAAGTGTAGCACAACTAATCAACATTGGTTTCAAGGTTGAATTCATGAATAGTCAAGCAAGATTGCTGGATGGAAAAGGAAAACTCATTGGATTAGGCAAACAAACAAAAGGTAACTTATTTTATCTTGATCTCAGTGAATATTCATGTTTTATTGCTCAAATTGAAGAAAGTTGGCTATGGCACAAAAGGTTATGTCATGTGAATTTTGATAACATGATGAAAATAAGCAAATTCAAGAAGGTAAGAGGCATTCCTACTTTGAAGAAACCTAATACTGGTCTATGTAAGAATTGTCAGATTGGCAAAATGAGTAAGACTAGTTTTAAGAGTAAGAACTATCAGTCTAAAGAGATTTTGGAAATTGTGCATATTGATTTATGTGGACCTATTGGAATAGAAAGCTACACTAGAGATAAATTCTTTATTCTTTTCGTTGATGATTATTCTAGAATGATGACTGTTATGTATTTAAGAGAAAAGTCAGAAGCATTTGAAAAGTTCGAATGGTACTTGGCAAGAGTGGAAAAGGAAATAGGGAAAAGATTGAAATGCTTAAGATCAGACAGAGGTGGTGAATTCATCTCCCATGAAATTAACAACTTTTGCATTGAAAGAGGAATCAAAAGACAGGTATCAGCTCCTAGAACTCCTGAGTAGAATGGAATAGCTGAAAGAAGAAATAGATCTATTATGGATTGTGCAAGGACTTTAATGATAGAAAAGAACATCGCCATAAAGTACTGGAAGGAAGCTATCAGCACTGCAGTTCATACCTTGAACCGAGTACAATTGAAGAAAGACACATTCAAAACTCCTTATGAGTTATGGTATGGCTATAAACCCAATGTAAGTTACATGAAAGTATTTGGTAGCAAGTGTTATATCTTAAAAGAATCCAGAAGAAATAAATTTGATGTGAAAAGTGATGAAGGAATATTCTTAGGATATTCTAGCAAAAGTAAGGCATACAAATGTCTGAACTTGTCTACTCACAAAGTCATAGAAAGTATACATGTAAAATTTGATGAGTTTGCAGAAAAGACTGAAGAAGAAAGCAAAAGGGAACCTGAAAACTACAGGAGATTCGTTTACATTGAACCTGAAACATTGCCAAACACAACTATCAATAAGGAAACTATATCTACTGAGCCTAGCAGAGTAACCGAGTCATAGGAAGAAGTTTAAACTGAGTCACAGGAAGAAGTTCAAACCAAGTCACAGGACGAAATTCAAACCGAGTCTCAGCTTGAAGTTACCAAGCAAATATTTACCGAGCCAGAACAACCTGAAGAAGAGATCCTAGAAGACAACAACATGACTCATTCAAAAATCAAGGAACCTATACTAGCCAAATATGTCAGAAGGCATCATACACTAGATCAAATTATTGGAAACAAATCAGATGGTACAATGACAAGAAGTAAGCTAAAAGGTACATGTCTTCTTACTGATTTTGAACCTAGAAATATCAAAGATGCATTGAAAAATGAAAGTTGGATTGAAGCAATGAATGAAGAATTAGAACAAATACAAAAGAACAAAACATGGACTCTTGTACCTAGACCTAAAGATAAGAATGTAATTGGAACAAAATGGGTATTCAGGAATAAGTTGAATGAAGATGGTCAAGTATCTAGAAACAAAGCTAGATTGGTATGTAAAGGTTATTCTCAAGAAGAAGGTATAGATTATGGTGAAACTTTTGCTCCTGTTGCAAGATTAGAAGATGTAAGAACTCTACTTGCTTATGCAGCACATAAAGGATTTAAGGTATATCAGATGGATATAAAATCTGCATTTCTCAATGGAATTCTTGATGAAGAAGTCTACATTGAGCAACCTGAAGGTTTTGTTGATCCAGATAAAAAGGACATGGGCTGTAAGTTACACAAAGCATTGTATGGTTTGAAACAAGCTCCTAGAGCATGGTATGAAAGACTCCATAACTATCTGATTCAGATTAATTTCAAAAGAGCCAATGATAACAACAATCTGTATATTAAAGAAGGATCGGATGAAAAAATTGTATTGGTAGAAATATTTGTAGATGATACTATATTTACAGGGAATGATGATCAGTGCAAAGAATTTTCAGAGCAAATGAACAAAGAATTTGAAATGTCTATGTTTGGTTTAATAAAATTCTTTGTTGGTCTTCAAATTCAGCAAATCAAGAATGGTATATACATTACTCAATCTAAATACATTAAGGAAATACTTAATAATTTTGGTATGGAAGATTCAAAACCAGTTGGTACACCCATGTGTACTAGAGTGAAACTTACCAAAAATGATGATTCAAAAGAAGTAGATCAGACCTTATACCGATCTATGATTGGAAAATTGCAATATGTAGTACATACAAGACCTGATATTGCCTTAGCAGTCGGTATAGTAGCAAGATTCTCAGGAAAACCTAAGGAAAATCATATGATGGAAATCAAAAGAATCTTAAGGTACTTAAGAGGAATTGAAGAATATGGTTTGTGGTATAAATTTGGAGGCAATCTAGACTTAAAAGTGTTTACTGATGCTGATTGGGCAAGGAACATTGATGACAGAAGAAGTACAAGTGGTGGAGCATTTTTTCTTGGAAAAAGACTAGTATCCTGGACCAGTAAAAAGAAAAATTGCACATCTCAATCCATAGCTGAAGCAGAATATGTTGTTGCTGCAGTAAATTGTTCAAATATTGTTTGGTTTAAACAGTTATTACAAGGTATGAAGGTTGAGATCAAAGAACTAGTGGTTATATTTTGTGACAATACAAGTGCAATAAACATTTTGAAGAATCCAGTAATGCATTCTAAAACCAAGCACATTGCTATTAAATATCACTTTGTTAGAGAATTGGTGCAGGACAAGGAAATCAGATTAGAATATATTCATACAAAAGAGCAGATTGTAGACATTTTCACCAAACCATTACCCAAGGATGCATTTGTGTATCTAAGAGGTAAGTTAGGGGTCATTCCCCTATCCGAGGCTCACTAAATACAGTTTTAGTGATGCATCAACCAGAACATGATTGAAAATCAACAAGTTGATGTAGCATATTCAAGGAATCATTGGATATGAATCAGTACTTGAGGTACATTAGTTTACACCGGTAATATGTGAATTGTCTTTGGCATGTGTTGTCAAAGAGGGAGTGTCTTTGCTATGTCTTTGCTATTACTTCAAGAAATTTTCAATAGTCAGAAGGAAGAGTTTTTAAGAAAAAGGAAGTTTGCTGACAGAGGGAGATTTGAATTTGAAGCGAGCTAATCCTTTCAAATTTTTTATGCTATGACATATTGTGTTGCCATCAATGCCAAAGAGGGAGATTGTTGGAAACAATTGTCTGAAGAAAATTGCTACTCAAATTATGTATTGTCTTTGATGTCACACAATGTCATAGTCCGCAACAATCAGTACCTACCAAGCTCAGTCGGTCTACCTGGCATTAAAATTAGTGTTTACCGAGTTCACTCGGTTGTCAAAGAAAAATCAGCATTCACTGAGTTCACTCAGTTATCAAAGAAAAATCAGCATTTACCGAGTTCACTCAGTTGTCAAAGAAAAGTTAGCATTTACCGAGTTCACTCGGTTATCAAAAAAATGGATTATCAGTGTTTACCGACTTCTCTCGGTCTGCAAAAGATTTTAGAAAATTTCATTATGGTCACCAAGCACTGTCGGCCCTTGAAGGATCTTTGCAAATAAAGTTTGCTTAATTTAGCTGACTGTTATACTAAGTAATGCCGATTTGACAAATCTAAAATCATATAAATAAAAGGTCAAGTGTGAAAAATAAAGAAGAGATATAGAAGAAGATATATAGAAGAAAGACAGGAAAGGTGTGTGCGAAATTGTGAAGGATGACCAGATATCCTTGAGGAGCAGTAGAGATATATTCGATCAGGAAGGATCTCACTTATACAGAATAGAGATCTGTAATCAGCAAGGCAATTGCATTATTATACAGGTCATTTTCATTGTTACCTTTTTATCATTGTAACAGTGAATTCTAAATCTCTTAATCGAGTTGGTTTAACAACCATATTGTAAATCCTCTAACAAGGTGACAATTCCATTGAATTGTTCTCAAGACCTCTTACCAGGCCACTCCTAGCAGGGTGATTAAATCCTCTAACAAGGTCACACCTAACAGTGTGTTTTATAACCTTTTACCAGGTTCGCTTCTAACCAGGCATCACTTCAGAAAAGTGAAAATCAGTATCTAGATACATTGGTGGTTTTTCCCATATTGGGTTTCCACGTTAAATCCTGTGTCTCTTGTGTTCTTAATAGTTATCTTAATCATATACAAGTGGTGATGAATATCTAAAAATAATTTTACTAATACTCTCTGCATCTACCAAGTTACTGCAATCTATTTACCAAGTGTTAAACAGATAATATTCATTAAGATATCCTAGGGGATTTGGAAATAAATAATAGTGAAGTGTTTTATGGTTGACTGATTCACCCCCCCCCCTCTCAGTCACTTCATCCATATTCCATCAGTTAGAAAATGTTATTTCATGGTTTCTTAACCTTACTCTCTTCCAAGCCTCTATAACTTCATATTTTAATTTGAAAAATAATAAATATTGTATAGGTATGTCCCTTTATATCTTCTTGTGTGTTAGTGATATTTTAGGATCTTAATTCTTTGGGGATCACCTGATAGATCTATATGCTTCTTTGTGAGGTACTCATTAATAATGTTTATGCTTATCTTAGGTTAATTGATTATAATCACTTAAAGGGGTTAGATGTGTAACCTACTCTAATGATGTTACTTGTTATACTCAAGATTATACATGATTTCTGCATTGAGGGTTATATGATTTGTTTATCTTGATTTGTTAAAAGAGACCTTATGAGTACAATGCCTCATGGATTAAAATGTTTTGTGAAAGTCAATAGATGATTCACATTTACATGATTATGTTATGATGTATTCTTGTTATACAATATAGAATAGTGATTATACTAGAACTAACCATACTAATCTATTTATGCTTGTTGATATCACTATCTGATGTGAGTTTAGGATGAGGGGAGGTAGTCATAGTTACTCCTACAGGAGGTCCTCATGATGTCGCACTCTCCCTCTTTGTTTTACATTATTTGTGCATAAGTAAATATATACATGTTGAAATACTTAGTCGGTGTTGCATGATGTAGGTACTAGACATCGACTCCAGCTGGCTACACAAGTCTAAGTGTACCTTCAAAATCCTTGAACTATTGTTGTGTGGAGATTTTACCAAGATTATTCTCAAGGAAATCTCATGGACTTAGATTCCTGTTAGGAAGTCACCTCAATTGGGATTTGTGTGTTATAATTTTATGGATTTAAGAGATCTATATTTTGGATTATGTTTTCTCTATTTCTTTATCCTAGTTAAAGCTTTATACTTCTCTCTCTTTAGATAAATATATATATGTTATTTTATTTATTATAATTGGGTGTATATTATATATGTATATGTATATATGGGTGCACACATATATACATAAGCATATATAAATATTATATATTATGTGATCATTTTAATTATAAGAATGATTGTATCTTTGATGTGATAAGGATTATTAAATAAAATAATAATAATAAGATAAAATAATTTTCTTTTTGGTAAAACTACCTATTTAGGGGATTCAAACTCAAGACCTCCTAGAAGTTAGCCTAGTTTGACTCCAAGTGGGCTATGTATGTTACTTGAAAGCTTTATGTTTATTTTTGTTGTTATAAGGATATAAGAAGGATATTCTAATTAAATTATTAAAAACTTTATTATGTATTGACGCAGAGTTTTAATTAAATCCTCAACCAACTATGGAAGTTCAAGAAGTTGCTTCCCATAAAGAAAATCCTCCAACCATATATTTGTAGGATAAATTAATCCTTGGGAGGAGTTTTGGGAGAGTTTGGAAGTTTGGGAAAATTTGGGGATTTTTGGTTAGATTGAATCCGGAAGTCAATTTTGGGGCTTTGTATCTCTATGTGTATATTCATAAACATTTTTGTAGAGACTTTGAGAGTTTTTTGTAGAAGGTGGAAGGAATCTTTTCCAGAGGGAAGACTATTTAGGGTGCTACATCTCAAGCTTGGAGGATTTGTAATGGGTGCTCCAACCATTGTCAGGTTTCTCTGTAGGACTCCAGATAGGATCTAAATCTAGAAAAGTTTACCTTCTTCTTGTATAAGTGTGTGTGTGTGTGTTTGTGGAATTATTAATAATTTTTTTTTATATTAATATGATGATAGGATGATATAGATTGTATCCAAATGTTTAAAAATGATACAATCAGGAAGATGCATTATGTGTTGTTGTTAAATGGATTTTCCAAATTGCTTCATGTGAGTTCATACAAGTTTAGGCTTTTGTATTTTGGTGTATTTATCTATTTTCTTATGATTTAGGAAGAATTAGGAAGGTTTAGGGAAGATTAGGGTGGTCTAGGAATAAGTACAATGAGGTTTTCCTTATATGACATTTGCAGATTTAAGTTTTGCATTTACAGTTTTGATACCTTGTCTTTATTTCTAAGTGTTATGGTGTGTTGAGGAGGTGTATTGGATCTGGTACTTAGGCACCTGAATTAGGTATACCTTAGGGAACCTTCCCCAACCACTCTCCACACCTTAAACTCTCATTTTGAGGCAATTCTAGATAAGTTTTTGATAGTCCTCGTACAAATAAAGAAACCTGATCTTGTTTACTCATACAAGTCAGGAAGTATTCTTGTATGGTCCTATGAGAATACTCATATGGTCCTAGGAGAATGCTTGTATGGGATTTAGGGGGTCCTAGGATTTCCATTTGGCCATTCTTTTGACTTGGGATTGGTCATATGGCTTCTAAAATTGTTCCATGTGACTGGGCTGAAATTTGTATCACTTATGTATGTCCTTCAATTATTTTTTTGGTGTTATTATGTGTTACTTATGATGTTTCAATACTTGTCTCATGCTTGTATTCATATTATGAGGCTGAGACTTGTTCTGGTGGAAGGATTTGAACAAATATAATATTTAAGTATAAGGGTAAGTGCACAAAGATGGGGGACCAAAAAGTTGCCACTTTTCTTTTTGGCCCCTCATCGCACATAGTGCGCATGCACTAAAGGGCATGTGCTCTATAGGGTGCACGTGCTTTGCAAAACTTAGTGTTTTCCAAAGGGCATATGCTGTTTTGAAAAACTTAAATATTTTTGAAAAACATGTCATGTGCATCTAGTGTTAAACATAGGGTGCATGCCCTATAGGGCGTACGCCCTATGTAAAACAAGTAAAAGGGAGAAAAGAGAGGGAGGGAGAGAGAGATAATGGAGAGAGTAGGAGAGAAGGGTAAGGAGAGAGAGAAGGGGAGAGGGAGAGGGAGAGAGAATAGAGATAGGAGAGAAGAGGAGAGGGAGAGAGAATAGAGATAGGAGAGAAGGGTAAGGAGAGAGAGAGAGAGAGAGAGAGAGAGAGAGAGAGTATGGGGGACGGAGGGAGAGATTGAGAGGGTGATGAGAGAGAGAGGAGAGAAGGGAGAGAGAGATATTGAAGGTCAGAGTGAGCATGATAAGAAGGAGAGAGAGAGTATGCGGGAGGGAGAGAGATAGAGAGAGCACTCTCTCTCTCTCTCTCTCTCCCACTTTGAATATTTCTCATCACTATGTGAATCTCATAAATTTACATAGGGCACATGCCCTATAGTGCGTACGCCCTATGTAAATTTATGATTTACATAGGGTGTATGTAGTTTAGGGTGTGCATGCTCTATAGGGCGTACAGCCTATGTAAATTTATGATTTACATAGGGCGCACGCCCTATAGGGCGTACGCACTTTAGGGTATGCACGCTTTGTAAAGGATTTGAATTTATTTACATAGGGCATACGCAGTTTAGGGCATGCATGCTTTGTAAAGGATTTGAATTTACCAATCCTAAGGCTTGGATTTCCCTTGGACATCCAACCCAAAGGCTTGGATGATTGAAATAGGTTCGAGACGTGTTTTCCAACAGACATAGAAAAAAATGATATCTTTTTTTGTGTGCTCCTTGTGAGGTTTACTCATGGCTCAAGAACATAAAAATTAGATGATGTGATATTGTAGATCTCTCTGTTAGCTATCTAAGCATATAATTTATTTTGAATTCTGATTATGTTAAGTTTTTCAACTCTAATTTCTTTTGTGTGTATGTCCATTTTTTGTAAAAAACCAACATGCAGTATTTTAGGCATAGATTTTGGGTCATTCATCAAATTTTGCAATAAGTTACATATTTAGAAACTAGACTCCATTCTACACACTTTTAAAAAAAAATAAAATTTAATTTTTGATTAGTTTTAAATGATTTCTAGGGGGAGCACATAGAAATTTCATGTTTTCAGGATGTGTGCACTTTGTAAATTCATAAAAAATTATACGTTCATAAAAAAATTACCAAAAAAATCTGGGATAAACTACGTGGTGTTAGCTAACTTCTCACTGGAGCGATTAAATTTTTTTTTTAAAAAAGTTAACATTTTAGGGGGAGCACACCAGACACTATGTTATGTTTTTGGGCAAAAAATAGGACCACTTTTTGTGCTCCCCCTTTTTGAGGGCCTTAATCTACACCATTTTCAAAATAAGTTAGTAGTTTAGGAACTAGATTCAGAGTATTACAACTCTTATTTTTGTCACATTTCAAAATTTTGAGTCTAACTATCTTCAATTTCTTGTTGAAGTTCAGAGTTTTCTGATTTCAGGAAAAAAGTGGCAACTTATATCCCCTTTTTGGTCCCCCATCTTTGTGCACTTACCCATAAGTCTGATCCATTTAATTTCTTACACTTTAAGTTATATTTGTATAAATACCTTTAAGGATATTTGAGATAGGTTCCAGCTTCAGAGGAGTTAAGATGTAGATTCTAGATTTTGGGGATTTTCAAAAAGATTCTAGCCTGAGCCAAATGTTAGGCACAGGAGGGTTCCCTAGACCTATAAAACAATCTATGGAAAGTGGTGTTTATGCATGTGGAAATTTATATGTTTTGTTTTAAGGTTTCTTGTGGTAGACATGCTTCCTAGGATTCCTGTTATGTACATGGATAAGGTTAGGACTCATCCTGAGGGCCTGAGTGCGCGAGAGAGTTTCCTAAACCTATGAATCAGGACTTGGAAGTGTTATCTTGTATCTTTGGCTTGTAATGAGGTAAGGGGCTAGGAACTCTAGGTGAGTATCTCACCATAGGTATTGGAACCCTAAGTGGTTGTCAGATGATCCTTTTGGGTGGGATTTTAATTAAGTGATAATCATAAAAATTAACTTGGGAAGGGGGGATTCAAAAGATAATGAAAGAAAATATAATAAGGCCACATAGACCTATTGTGTTAGGATTAGGTAATACTGAGGGGGGTGAATCATTATTATTGTACTTTAAGTTAAACTTCAACCAATTATAAATAAACCATAATAATGCTGAAATGAATAGAACATATAAGCACAACACATAACTCATGACACCATGATTTGTTCTCAAGGAAATCCTAGCCAAGGGAAAACCCCGATGGGGATGGTACCCACAACTATGCACTAAAATATTATATCCCTTTTAGGAGATCTAGCCCTGTTAGGAGTTGATTGTTACATAGTACATTTCCTTGTTAGAGGAATAAAAAACCCTGTTAGGGGTATACAAAAAACTTGGTTAAAGGTTGTGAGAAAATTGCTCTTACAATAAAAAACTATCTCAAAAGAGTTCTCCAAAAATGAACAATACAAGCACTTCCTTGCTTAGATAGTTCTAGTTATGGCTATGTCTAACACTGATCTCACATCTTCTCTCTGCTCTCATATTTTCATCCTTCCATCATCATCACAATACATATCCATCATCTTTCAATTCCACAAAATCCATCTATACTTATACAAAAACTGCCATCTAGTCAACTTCACAAATACCATACAAAACATAATAATAAATTATGTAAATGATAAATATGGAGTCAGTGATCTTATATTACCCAAGTGTCAGCATTATACCTGATCCACCTAACTTATCACATTACCATATCCACTATACTTTCCTTTATCTTTGTAAAGTTCCTCATATGCCTTGTTATACTAATTCTATGTCTTCGCATACCTTCTGATCACTGAATCTCACTGATCTGACCACCAAAACACATGTGATATTAACTAAAACATATAGATATCCCAAAATACCTTCTGCTAACTTTCCAAGCCATAATACCTCATACATTGTCATCGCTAACCAAAACTATAACACTGTACCCTATTATCATGATCCTGGACTTAGTCATTTTCATGACTCTGACTCTAGTACTAAAAATCTCTACATGCGATCACTCCAGCATAAGTGTTTCCATAAATGACAACCCTTAAGTGATCCCTAGTTCCCCAAAATAGCACTTGCCAACATGTTGAAGTACTGGGACTAGGGATAACTGTTAGGGAGGATCCCTATTCAGAAAGGGGGTATCGGCGTTACATGGTTTCTAGAGAATATCCCAATACATGGGTTATGTGATGACACTCTCTTAGGTGGTATCATAGAAGCTTGACCTTGGTGTTAAATTATGATGATGTTTTATATTCCTTACTCCTGTTCTTTGAGTTTTTGTTTAGATTGGTGTTTGAGTCTTAGATTGCCTTAGGTCTTGAGAGTACCTTGGTTCTATCTCCTAGCATGGGGCATGGAACTATACCACTTTCACATGGTTGGGTGGAAAATATCTTTTGAGGTAATTTTTGTGGTTTGATTCATGGCTTGGATTATGAATTGTTCAGTGGTGAAGATTTCCTTTATTGAATCATGTATCTCTATCTTTTGTTATCAAGATGAAATATGTGATGTAGCCCTTGTGGTGACTTGATGTAATTATCTCTCTGTATGCCTTCAGGCCATGTTTATTATTTTCTATTGTAATTGTAATTATAACTGAGAATTGTAGTAAAGAAGTAATGTTTTTGGGAAGGGTATTTTTAGGTATTTCAACAAGGAATTGAATATTGGTAAATCAATTAGGGATATTATTTAAGTAATTCCTACTCTATCTCTCTCTTGTGAGCTTTAAAATGAAATTTTAGGTAATGTTTCTATGCAAATCCTTGTAATGCAAAGTACTAAGAGATGCAAACTTCTTTAGGGAAACTTGGTTTAATAGATGGAATGGTTGAAGGGTATCTCTAGGTGAAAATAATAAGGAAAGTGTAACAAAAAGTAGTAATGATATGTAATGATCTTAAATGCATGGTCCTATGTGTATGATATTAGGCTATTTAAACTAGGTTTTAATCTCAATCCTTAACTGGATGTATACGATGTTTCAAATGATGATTTGTGGTAGTTAGACTTTTGATTCAATGAAATGGAAAAAGAAAAGTAAGGACTTCAAATGGAAAGTTTATTTATGTGTTGATAGTGCAAATAATGAAAGAGGAAAGAATAAATGTATTTCTAAGTGTATAAGATAAGTGAATGTTGTGTAAGGAAAAAGGAATTCAATTAGTTCATTAATAAAATTGGTTTGGATATGGAATGAAAGAAATGTCTTAATTCAAATTGGAAGGGGTAATTTATTTAATGCGTAGGTAAAAGGAATGAAAATAAAAAAGGAACTAAAGTTATGGTTATGAATGAATGTTACTTTCTTACCTTTCTCCTATATTATGAATTGCAAGGAAATGGGATTCAATTTGATTAGTAATAAAATACAATTCTTTTACTTCGGTAAATGAAATCAATAAGGGAACCTTAAGGAATCTACTTGTGAATGTTAACAATGAAATGTTAGAATGATAGAAAAAAATTCATAGTTGTAATTTCAGGTTAAAGACCTGATTCCTTATGGGTTCCCTGATGGGTACATTACATTTGGTATCAAAGCCCTAGGTTTCTACACTGGGAGCTCTAAGGTCTATTTGAGTTTAACTTAGTCTTTTCTTCTCATTAATTAATGTCAACTCAACACCTATACTTATGTTGTATCACTCTTCCAAGATACGTTCCAGAAGTGTAGAATATATAGGTAGAGAGCCCAAGATTCTCCCTCCTCATCTTGACAATAAATTTCCCATAGGGAATATGTGGAGAAAAAGATCCGAGTGAGGACTCTAAAGGGTCTCAAGTGAGACAACCCTAATAACTGATTTTGGTAAGAACCAGAACCCATCAGAAGAAAAGTTAGCCCTGAGGAGGCAACTTATTCTGACCATTATGATTTTTTATAGAAATATAAACCCTAGGTTGTTCTACTAATAACCTTGGGAATCTTACTTTGCCTACTCATAATACTTGAGACTATTGTGTTTCTTCATCTAATTTTTTCTTTTGACCAAACAAACTTGAATACATTGTGTGTCTTCTTTTGATGTTTTCCATGTGTTAAACTAGAGTACTAGACATAAAAGGCATGTTCTCTATATATTTCTACTATATTATCTTGCAAAAGCACACCTTTCTTAAAAACAATGATTTTCTAAAAAGATTATTTATGTTTTGCATTGTAAGATCCATGTGAAAGGTACTTAGGAAATGGTAATGAAGTTTTGACACTCGGGTGCCGTATTCTTATTGTAATCCTAGTTCTAAGAAAATCTTAAGGAATTGTGAGGAAATTTGTTGATCTTATCTTTTGATCTTATGATAATTACTATAAATGGCCGCCAAAATAGTTCAAAAGATTATATACTCTACTTTTTTGTAAATGTTAGATAACATCTTGAATTGTTATGTGTGACTAATTAAATCTGGTAATATTAAATTTCAAGATAGATTTGAATCATGTTGTACTTATGGTAGGAAATAAGGTATGATTATATAGACATTCATGTTCGTAGGATGGAAAGGATTGTAATATTGTATGGTTGTAAAACATGTTTATTAGATGTATCTTTTATCCCTTCATTGAGAGCTTAGGAATTTATGAACTTATATTTTCTTGAAAATGAGATAACATGTTGAAATTAGGTAATATCTAATATTTTGAAATATGGAAAGATTAAGAAGTATCTCTCTTTTATATACCCTCTCAAAGTAAGAAATTAAATCTATTGTTGAAATCAAATGTGTCTATCCCTTCTTTCCTCAAGAAATATGCTTAAAAGACTAAATTTCATAGGGGAAAATCAATGTGTCATTAAGGAGAATGTGCCTAGCTAGAGGGAAGCCTTGGGTAAAGAACCTATGTCCCCAAGGTTTTTTAATAAATAGGATTATAGTACACAATTGTTGAAAGGAGAAGTGTTTATTTATATAATAAGAAATTTGAATTATATATGATCCACGTAAATGTTGGGAGTTAGACTAGAAAAAAATTATCAACTACAAGGAATGAGTATGATACTAAAAATAATTGTGTAGTAATTATATACTTCATTGGAATTTTGTGTGTGAAATAAGAGTTGAAGCTAAAAACATTGCTACTATATAGGATGGATGAGTCATTATGAAAGGCATAATTAAATATGTTTATTTGAGTATATTTAAGTCAAACTTTCTATCTTTCTTAAAAAGGAAAATATTAGAAGCATGAGTGTTTTTAGGTGATGCTATAGGTGATATGTTTAAGGATAAAAATACACGTGGTTACTCCTTAAATATACTTTTATTGAGATAAATGTGAAATATATGTACAAAGGCTAGTGGGTGAACATATTGATTTGATTGAACAAAAGGATAGCTATAGGATCTCTCTCTCTTTCTCTCTCTCTCTCTCTCTCTCTCTCTCTCTATTAAAGAATCTATGACTCTTTTTGGGAAAATGGTAAAATCAAACAAAATTATTAATGTTGGAAAGAGATATACTTGTAAGAAGCTTATCATGAATTTTTGGGATATGGAATTGATTAAATCGCTAAGTTAATAAATAATATTAAGATGAAACTCTAGCTTAAAAGAATCATGTTGAAATTTCTTACAAATATCTTTGTGTGTATTGTTGTAATACAACACTAATAAATTGTTATAAAAGCATCATAAACGCTATCTTAGGTTACATTCTATGAAAATGATGTGTATTTCATCTTGTATGTAAGATGATGATATTTATTCCCCTATAGTATATCACGAACCTTTTTGGGAAAAAGTAACTTGTTCCATAAAAGTGAATTGTTTCTGTCTTATCTAAAAGGTTACTCACAAAACTATCTACTGATATATGTGGAAAATTTAATATCTGAATGGTTTTAGCATTAAATGTTTACAAGGAAGTAGTGTCAGAATAGTACCTTATGTATACCCATTAAGAAGAAATAACCCCTGTATCAATTTGTATCTAATTTAGAGGATAAAATTTTGGTTTTAAATTGCATTTATGAAATCCTAAAATATGTTTTACTATTATAAGAACTCCTAACTCCTGAGGTGAAAACTCCACCTAATACAAAAAATGTTAGACTAGAGTGGAAAAGCTGTAATATTGTTACTTTATGATCAATGGCTTAGTAATTTTTGACTTCCAAGGGTAAGTCGAATCTTAGGGAGGGATGATTTAATGGTCCTCCAACCCTAACAAGTCATGGTTATGTTCACTGGAAGTTAGAAAATGTTATTTCATGGTTTCTTAACCTGGCTCTCAAGCCTCTATAACTTCATATTTTAATTTGGGAAATAATAAATATTGTATAGGTATGTCCCTTTATATCTTCTTGTGTATTAGTGATATTTTAGGATCTTAATTCATTGGGGATCACTTGATAGATCTATATGCTTCTTTGCAAGATACTCATTAGTAATGTTTATAGTTATCTTAGGTTAATTGATTATAATCACTTAAAGGGGTTAGATGTGTTACCTACTCTAATGATGTTACTTGTTATACTCAAGATTAGACATGATTTTTGCATTGAGGATTATATGATTTAGTTTATCTTGATTTGTTAAATTAGACCAAGTGATGAGTACAATTCCTGATGTATTAAAATGGTTTTTGAAAGCCAATAGATGATTTACATTTACATGATTATGTTATGATGCATTCTTGTTATACAATATGGAATAGTGATTATACTAGAACCAACCATACTGATCTATTTATGCTTGTTGATGTTAATTTCTGATGTGAGTGTAGAATGAGGGGAGGAAGTCGTAGTTAATCCTACAGGAGGTCCATATGATGTCTCACTGTCCATCCTTATTTTCGATTGTTTTTGCACAAGTGCATATATACATGTTGGAATACTCAGTTGGTGTTGGAGGATGCATGTACCAAACATTGACTCCACCTAGCTACATAGGTTTGAGTATTCCTTAAAAATCCTTGAATTGTTGTTTTGTGGATATTTTACCAAGATTACTCTCAAGGAAATCCCATGGACTTAGATTCCTGTTAGGAAGTCACCTTAGTTGGGATTTGTGTGTTATAATTTTGTGGATTTAAGAGATCTATATTTTGGATTATGTTTTCTCTATTTCTTTATGTGAGTTAAAGCTTCATACTTCATTATCTTTATATATATATATATATATATATATATATATATATATATATATATATATATATATATATATATATATATATATATAATTTTATTTATTATAACTAGGTGTATATTATATATGTAAATGTATATATGGGTGCACATATATATACATAAGCATATATAAATATTTTATATTATGCGATCTGTTTACTTATAAGAATGATTGTATCTTTGATGTGTAAATAAGGATTATTAAATAAAAATAATAATAAGATAAAATAAGTTTATTTTTTTTAAAGCTAGCTATCTAGGGGATTCTAACTTGAGACCTCCTAGAAGTTAGGCTAGTTTGACTCCAAGTGGGCTATGTATGTTACTTGAAAGCTTTATCTTTATTTTGGTTGTTATAAGGATATTAGAAGGATATTTTAATTAAATTATTAAAAATGTTATTATTTGTTTATGGGGAGTTTTAATTAAATCCTCAACCAACCACGGAAGTTGGAGAAGTTGCTTCGTGCAAAGAAACTCCTCCAACCATATAGTTGGGGGATAAATTGATCCCTGGGAGGAGTTTTGGGAGGGATTGCAAGATTGGGAAATTTGGGGATTTTTGGTAAGATTGAATACGAAAGTCAATTTTGGGGCTTTGTATCTTTGTGTGTATTCATAAATATTTTGTGAGAGCATTTGAGAGTTTTTTGGAGAAGGTGAAAGGATTTTTTTTGAGATGGAAGACTATTAAGGAGGCTACATCTCAAGCTTGGAGGATTTGCAATGGGTCCACCAACCATTGCGAGGTTTCTCTGCAAGACTCCAGGTAGGATTTGGATCCAGAAAAGTTTTCCTTCTTCCTGTATGAGTGTGTGTTTGTTTTTGGAATTATTCGTAAGTGTTTTTATATTAATGTGATGATAGGATGATATAGATTGTATACGAGTGGTCCTAATATAGTGTGTCCCACATTTTGGCCAACTTTGATAGAGAGATTAACATTCTGAGAAAAAACTTCACTTTCAAACACCTGTTGCCATAAAACTATTAGGAATTTGAAGATGATGTAAACTAAAGTCTTTTAGAATTTTCTTTCTAGTTTCTAAATATATTTAAAAAAACAAAAATTAAATTCATTTAAATTCATTTTTCCTTCTTTGAAAAGTGGTTTAGGTGAAAAAATATGTTTTTAAGGAGTTACTATCACTTGGATCAGCATAACTTTTTTTTTTCAAATATGATAATGATGTAATTATTTAGAGATTATATTCTAAACTTCAATATCTAAAGTATGCAATTGGTTTCATTCATTTTGGGTCAATATTTCATAATTTATTAAGTTCTAAAGTGACAGTAACTGTAATCTAGACATCAGGTCACTTCGATCGCTCTAACTTGATCTTTGTATATCAAAATTCATTTTTTCTTTTTTTTTTTATAGAAAGGTAACACAAATACTCTTTTCCTATATATTTTTTATAATTTTTTTTTTAATCTACTATTTTTTCTGAAGTCTTGAAGAGACAGGTTGTTAAATGACCAAACAACCTATGTTTAGTTAAAGTAATATTTAAAAGTGATAATGAACTCAATATGTATTAAAATTATATTCATTAGAAAGCTTGTTCCAAATAGAATCATACTAAATAGATAGGTTTTTCAAATGGATTCATTTGATCTACTAAAACATAAAGTCAATGTGATTTTTTGTCAGCATTTTAATAGGTGCGAAGGATACTCTATTGTAGGTATGAATGAGGAGTATAGTGTTAGAATAACTGAGAGGGGGGTGAATCAGTTATCCATAGTCCCAAAAAAAAAATGTATATCCAAAAACAATTTGCACAAACTTCAACAGCTCGGTAACATAAAATAGTAAACTATCTGTGCTTTTACCGATTACCAATTAATAACTTATAGTGATTACCAATAAAATCCAATATGCAATATGTAAAGTATGACAATCAAATAATCACCACAATGAACACATAACACAAGAGATTTAACGTGGAAACCTTGTTAAGGGAAAAACCACCTAGGACTGGCAACCCAAAAATTGTTCACTCTTTTGAAGTGAGGTCGATAAAGACCTAACCCTGTTAAAGGTTACAAAACACACTATAAGGTGTGACCTTGTTAGAGAATTTAACACTAACCATTATTGTCCAACCAGCATTCACTATGGGGTTGACAAGATAACAAATGTACATTCTATGAATGACATTACAAGACTTTCAAGTCCACTCTGTTAAGAGATTTATCTATTTACAATGGTTAAACTGTAACAGTAGGTGATCTGATTACAATACAACTTTTATTGCAGATGTTCAGATCTATATTATGCTCATTCAAATCCTTTGATCAATATATCAATTCTATTTCAACATTATTCAATAACTTACTGTCTCTCGATTATAGCTTTCTGACGCTCGGTAATCTCTGCAATTCGGTTCTCCTTAACTAGTCTGATCATGCATTCATGAAGCTTTGTTCACGTGATAGTTTTGCAGTCTCCTTCTTTTGGCATAAGTTTCATAATGAAATCCTAGTCTCTTAAATAGACAAGTAAACTATTTCTTTTCATCCATCAGAGTTTGTTGCTTATTCTCCTTTGTTGGTTTTTCTGCTTAAACCTTCCTTGGTTGATGTGTCAGTAACATTTTTTGTTTCCATCCTTTAGATCTTTCTTGAATTTTTTTAGCTGTTGATCTTTGTAACAAACTTTATCTGCAACCTCATGATCATACACTTTATAGCTCATCAACTTCCATCAACTAAATTGATTATTTAGCTCTTTTGTCCATACTCAGTTAACAAATAAATGCATCGGTGAACACAAACTAGGTTTATACTATGCTTGGTATACACTACACTACTCAGTGTATACTAAAATGCTTTATTAACCAACCACACTACTTTATAACAAATTGCTTCTATCTCCATAATAGATTAATGTAACATAATCAAGTCAACAATATGAAGTCATAGAATCATCAATAAGTTACCAAGAGTATTCCTTATCCTCATCTATTCTATCCATCTTCCTCAATGTAGATATCTCGGTTCTTCATCTTTCTCTTCTCTTCTATAGATGTGTTAGATATTTGTAACTACCATGATAAGTACTATCAAAACTAGTTGACATCAATGACAACATAAAACTAATTTAATTATCTTACATAACACTTCAGTATTTGGTGATCTCTAATCACTTGTAGTACTTTAATCAAGTTCTCAATCAGTTGTAGCTAATCAATCTCTCCCTTTGGCATTGATGGTAACTCAAGCAATATGAAGTATACCATGCACATACCAAACATGTATTCTACAACTTTGTAAACATATGTTGTATCTTGGTATAAGCTCTCCCTAGCTTAATATGTTTAATCACTAGATTACTTAACAGCATTGCAGGTGTAGACTAGCTTCTGCAGATATGATCTTTGCAGCTCTCAGATTTCTTCTTTTGTTCTTAGTAACTGATCTTCAATGCTTTCCCTTTCATTCAGATCTCTCATTAACTTTCTCTCCCTTAGATAGATGTTTCAGTGTTGTCCTTTGTTATCATATTGTTTATCTCTCCCTTTGACAACAATGCCAAAGAAGCACATAAACATACAGCTCTATTGTAGCCATGTAACTCTCTGTTGTCTGGTGCATTCTCAATATCTTTGTATACTATTATGCAAATCTATTCTAGTTCATCAAAATTTTCACAACCTTAGACAAAATCCAAAGTGTGAACAATGCTGCATCAACATGAATGATCTTCTGATAAGATTAGGCTGATGCAACCTCCAGACCACATTAGTGACTAGTAGACAGGGGACAAACCCCAAGTCTAGTCCTCAAGTATTCAAATGTATCCTTCAGTAGAGGCTTGGTAAATATGTGTGAAAGTTGCTCTTTAGATGTAACAAATTCTAGCTTCACTTGCTTCTCCTGTACTTGTTCTCTTAAGTAGTGATACTTAATGGATATGTGCTTTATTTTTTAGTGCATCACTAGATTCTTTGAAATGTTAATAGCACTAGTGTTGTCACAATATATAATCACTAGCTTTGTGATTACCTCATTCATACCTTCCAACACTTGCTTGATATATGCAATATTTGAAGAATTTGTAGCAGCAACAACATACTCTGCTTTGATTGTAGACTAGGAAATACAAGATTGCTTCTTACTTGTCCATGTAACAAGTCTTTCACCAAATAAAAATGCTCCTCTGGTTGTGCTTTTTCTATCATCCACATTTCTAGCCCAATTAGCGTCGATGTAGACTCTGAGTTCAAATTTTCCATCCTTAGGATACCATAATCCATAGTCCTCTATTTTTTTTAGGTATCTTAAGATTCTCTTTGTAGCAACCATGTGTGACTCCCTAGGATTTGCAAAAAATCTTGCAACAATCCCCATAGCATGTGTAATATTTGGTCTACTATCCACTACATACATTAATTTACCAATCATAGATCGGTATAGTGTCTAGTTTACCTCTGTAGTTTCATCCTCTTTAGTCAGTTTGCAACCTATGACCATTGGTGTTCTAACTAATTTAGCATCTTTCATGCCAAATGTTCTCAAGACTTCCTTGACATATTTGGATTGTGTGATGAATATACCATCATTCTATTGAATAACCTGTAGTCCTAGAAAGAACTTAATCTCTCCAAACATAGACATTCAAATTCTTTTCTCATCTCATCAGAAAATGATTTATAGATGTTGTCTTGTCCTCCAAATATTATGTCATCCACAAATATTTCAGCGATCAAGATAGTATCATCTGAATCTCCTTTCATATAAAGATTTCTATTCTCACTAGTTCTAACAAATCCAATACTCAACAAATAATTATGCAGCCTTTCATACCAAGCTCTAGGTGCTTGCTTCAAACCATATAAAGCTTTATGTAATCTACATACCATATCTTTCTTGTCTAGATCCACAAACTCTTCTGGTTGTTCTATGTAGACTTCTTCTTCAAGTATCCCATTTAGAAAAGATGATTTAACATCCATTTGGTAAACTTTGAACTTTTTGTGTGCAACATATGCAAGTAACATTCTGACTCCTAATCTAGCAATAGGTGCAAAAGTTTCACCATAATCTATTCCTTCCTCCTGTGCATATCCCTTGCATACCAATCTAGCTTTGTTCCTTGTTACCTCTCTATTTTCATTAAGCTTATTTCCGAATATCCATTAAGTACCAATAACATTCTTATCTTTAGGTCTAGGTACTAAAGTCCATGTCTTATTTTTCTCTATCTGTTCGATTTCTTCTTTCATTGCATTAACCCATTCATCATTTTCTAGCACAACTTTAACATTCTTCGGTTCATATTCACAAACTAAACATGTACCTTGTCTTGCTTTACTCCTTGTCATCATTCTAGCTTATCTATCTCCAATTATTTGGGTCTCAGGATGATGTCTTTTGAAAAATCTTGCCCGTACTTGATCTCTTCTCTATTGTTCATCCTGTGCAAGTTCATTTTCTTTCTTGGTAGGTCCTTCCTGCTCATCAGTTTCTCTTTCCTATTCCTCGATGTTGTTTTCCTGCTAACCGGTTGTCACAATCTGCGGCTTTGGTAGATACTCTAGTTGTTCAATGTAAGTGAATCTACCATATTCTTCTAATTCCTTTTTACTTTCTTCTACATTCTTATCATCAAACTCATCAACCCTGACATTAGTACTTTCAATCATTTTATTAGTAAGTCTATTTAGACACTTGTATGCTTTTCTTTTAGAAGAACATCCAAGAAATATCCCTTCATCACCTTCTAAGTCAAACTTTCCATCTCTTTCATCTTTCAAAATAAAGCATTTACTTCCAAAAATTCTAAAGTAACTTACAGTGGGTTTGTGTCCAAACCATAACTCATAAGGTGTTTTGTTAGTGTCTTTCTTCAGTTGTACTTAGTTCAAAACATAAATAGCTATGATAACTACTTCTCTCCAGTATGTCTGAGCTATATTCTTCTCTATCATCAATGTCCTTGCGCAGTCAACAATTGACCTATTCCTCCTTTTAGCAATGCCATTCTACTGAGGTGTCCTCGGTGCAAAGACCAGTCTTTTAATACCATGCTCATTACAAAAGTTAGTAAATTCATCAGAAATAAATTCACAACCTCTGTCAAATCTCAAGCATTTCAATTCTTTACCAGTCTCTTTCTCTACTTTTTCTTTATACCACTTGAACATCTTAAATGCCTCTGATTTTTCTTTTAAGAACATGACAGTCATTAATCTAGTGTAATCATAAACAAAAAGAATGAAATATTTGTCTCCATAGTAACTCTGAGTTCTCATAGGACCACATAGGTTGGTGTGTACTAACTCAAGTATCTTCTTTGTTGAATTATCTTTTCTTTTGAAACTAGATTTTGTCATTTTGCCTTTCTGGCATTCATGACACATAACATGATCAAGCTTTGATAAGTTAGGAAGACCTCTAACTTTTTTCTTTTTATTGATCTTAATCATGTTATCAAAATTCACATGACATAACCTTTTATGCCACAACCAAGCATCCTCATTTTTCATCATTAAGCAAGAAGACTCACAATTATCCAGATAAAACAAGTTACCTTTTGATTGTGCTCTTGTTCCAACAAGTCTTCCTCCATCATCAAATATTTTTACTTTCTTGCTCTCAAAAGAAACTCGATGACCTGAATTGTTTAGTTGTGCCACACTTAGAAAATTATAGTTTAGTCCTTCTGCCCAATAAGCATTATCACATTTGATTCTATCATTTATCATCAGGGATCCTTTTCCTCTAACCATACAGGGTGTATCATTACCCATTTTTATAGATCTTCCATTGTATTGCTCAAGATGATCAAATTTTTCTTCTTCATCACCAATCATGTGATGTGTACAACCACTATCTATGATCCATGTATCATTTTTATTAACTTTAGAAATCAATGTTGTTTCTACATACCTCTCTTCTTCCTTAGAATCATCCTTCATAGCAACAAATACAACTTCTACATCATCATCTAAATCAGTGTCAGTATCATCTTCTTTATCAATGTAACATACCTTTTTACCTATATCACTATTGTCTCGGTTGTCTCTATTGTATTGTTGGTAACTTCTGTTGTTTCTTCTCCCATAGCTTCCTTCACCAGATTACTCTTTATTTTTACCCTCTACCTTCCTATTTAGACATCTAGGAGCAATATGACCAACTTCTTTGTGTACACACAAAAGTTGTGCACTTCTATGGATCCTTACATGCAAGGAAACTAAAGAATGAGCCCTCACAAATCGATCCATAGCTCTCTATGCATGGAGTTGCAAGGGACTATGATGTATTTGCTTTCAGCTAGAGCTACAAGCTTGTGACCTTGTTAGTCAACCACACAATGAGAGATTCAAATGAGGACAAGGGCAAGAGTGCCAATATCCTCAAGAATCACTATGAAAATGCAATGCAAACTAGTCTATAGAAATGAAAATGCAATGCAACTAAGCTATGAAATGGAAAGAACAAGTGTTACAAATCCTTCCTATTTAGACTATGTGAGATTAATCTATTGCATAAAAAGAAATCTACACTAAGAATGCCATAATCATGCAACTATGGAAGCAAATATGAAACTAAATGAAATGCAACAACAAAGATCTTCAATGCTTGGATGCAAGAGTGTCTTCAAAGAAAGCTCCAAATGACCTAGAAAACCTGCAGCATAACATTAGCATAAAAAAGATGGAAATGCAAATGAAGGAGAGAGCTCTCCTTTTATAAAAAAATGCAAAGGAATGGACCATGGAGATTAAGAGTCAAAAGTCTTAATTAGCGGTGGAGCTTGAAAGAGGAGCAATCCATGTGCACAAGTATCCTCTAATAGGAAAATAGGAGTTGACTTTATGTCCATATGAGACAAAAAGTTCTTTTTCCCTTTTTATAAAATAAGAATAATTCTTTATTTGTGCAACTTAGGATAAGAAGAAAAGGTGGGGCTTTTTATTTATAATTAAAAGGGGAGGAAATATTCCTTTTAAGTAAATAAAGACTTAGGATAAAATGCTTAGCCCAGGGCAAATAATCGAAAATGATGAAATTAGGATTTGATCAAGGAAATTGATATTGTTGAAAATATTGATTTTTGATAAAATTGATTCAGGGTTGATAAATCAAATAAATGGGGCCCAAAGTCTAGGCGACCATTTTTGGGTGCATACATTTGCCCCTCTTTGACTAATGTGTGATCTATCTAGGAACACATGCAGTCAAAGAAGAATTGAAATGTGAGATCGATCTGGGATCACAAAACAACTCAGATGTGAGGTCAATTCGGGATCACATCTGGACAAACATAGACAAAGGCCTTTGAACATGAGGTCGATTCGGGATCACATTCAAAGTAAGAGATAAGAATCTCAAATTTGAGCAAAAGCTCACAAAAGATGTCAGGATTAGGAAAATCAAGAGAATCAAGGATGAGAATCCCATAGGTACTGCCCCCTAGGAATCAAAATTGAAATCAGGTAGAGGAGAGATAGGAAATTGATAAAAATTTGATCAAAGCGAAATGAAATCATAATCGAAGATAAATGATAACAGGATAACCATTAGACAATGAAAACATGCCCCAGTGATGAAGTAGAAGAATAGAAATAGAAGACTAGAAATAGCGCGAATGAAATACTAGAAAATTTGAGAGACATGAAAGGAAGAAAGTCCATCAAAAATTAGATTATGCCTCAAAAAGTCAGTCAACTACTTAGAAGAAAAGGAAAATTTTGAAAACACGACTCGGATTTTGATTTCAAGTTCGAAAATGGATAGAAAATGATGTGATATGAAAGACCAGAAATGAAAGATATGATCGAAAGGAAGTGGAAGGTGAATGCAGTCGACTGACAGGTCCACGTATGATAAAAAAAGGAGAGCTTTCTCCATATGCAAGGTGCAAAACTAATTTAACATGAACTTAAAAATGCAAGCTACAATGAAAAGTAGTTGACTTGCAAGGTCACAACGCTTATAGACATCTAATTATCATCATCGAGCTTTATTGGTAGCGTCGCAAGATCATACAATGCACACTAGCATAACTATGTGGATATGAATATGATCTTTATCAGATAGAAATGTGGGAATCTCACCTAGGCATCAAAGACATGTAGGTCAAGATGGCTAACATAGTGAGATTACCTAAATTTGATATGGTGGGATTATGCTTGTATCAAGACACATTAAAGTCAGGATAGCTAGAAGCATGCACTCGCATAAAACAGTCAAGGATAATACCTTGTCAATCCGTAGTGTGAAGTAAGACCAGCATAGATGCTCATGACAGTTAGGATCAACGAAATATATCCATAAGTAGATAAAGAAATAAAACATGTTCTCATACCCCTAGTCTTCTAGCTATGCATCATCAAAAACTTCTCAGGGAGAGACCACTCATCAAAGAAATCCTCATAGACAGCACACAAAGAAAAATAAAGCCAAGCAAGTCTCAGTGAGTTAAGTGTTTAAGTGCATGTGTGTTGGTCATAGAGTCAAACTCTGAGTATCACATCTGTAAATGAGCAATATCGCATCATACTTAGACTATTGGGAAAGACATCTGATAAGTGTTAAGGAACACTCGATGCAAGGGTAGTGTTGAGAAACACTATTTGGGGTGGTGTTGAAAAACACCTGTTGTGAAATGCCCCAAGAGACAAACACACTTAAAGGACCAATGCGAACAGTTATGCCCCCTAGACAAAGACAAAGACCAATTCCTGACTAAGTCAAATAAGGTCAAGACATGATGGAGAAAGGTTCAGTGTCGAGGACGTATGCTAATAAATAGGAGTGCAAAGGCCACAAGTAGCACCTGTTTCTAGGTTTTCACCACTTGGAATCTTTTTTCATTTTTATTTTTTTTTTAATTTTTGCTACCAAGGCACCTGTTTCTAGGTTTTCACCAAGGCACTTTTTCTATTTTTTTTGAATTTTTGAATTTTTTTAATTTTTTGGTATTTTTTCAAGACTTTTTATGGTTTTTAGGATTTTTTTAGCATCATATATCAATTTTTTTGGTATTTTTTTAGGATCATAAAATATGTACAAAGGATGCCCCCAAATAGAATGGGCATCAAACTCTTTAAGCAAGACCACATCGTGTAGTCCCAATATCTAGCAAGGTGGAGAACAAGAGGGATTAGCAAGTTGGTGGAAGAAATGGAAGATAAGAGAATGAAGGAGAATGAAGGGAAGAAATCCTCAAAAGCAAACTCCTCAAGAGTACCCCAGCTAGGGAAAAATTTTCATGAAAAGCATATTTGGACAAGAAATGAAAGGCCAGCATGGGATAAGCCTCAAAAGTGTAATGAAAAAGAAGGAAAGGATGTAGTCCAAAGGAGTAGACATGTCAATAGGCTTCATAGCATCGTGTTTACTCTTTTTTTATATTAGATCAAGACCAAAGGGGAAAAGGATAGCGAAAGGCTAGAATGAATGAAGGAAAATGAATATGAAGGCTAAAAATGAACGAAATGAAAGCAAGACCATCATAAGATAGCTCACAAGATAGCCAATTGTTCATGTATAGTTCAACCTTGTCAAGACCAAAGAGAGAAGATGGAATGGATGAAACATGTAGAAGAACTATGCATGATGCCTGATTGCCAGGTTTTCATCATGGTACTTATCCAAAGCACCACAAGGGAGTAGTTTTCACCATAGGATGAATTTATTTCTCTTTACTTTTGCTACCAAGGCGCCTGTTTCCAAGTTTTCACCATGGTACATTTTTAATTTTTTCTTCTTTTTTTTTTCTATTTTTTTTTTTTTTTCTATTTTTATTTATTTATTTTTTTTGGAAGAAGGCAAGATTTTTAGATAATGCTCCTTGAAAGGATAAACCATGATATGCCAAGCATTCAAAATGATATGCTCAAAGATGCTGAAGGGGAAAGGAAGATGCATGAAGAAATAGGCAAATGAAGAAAAATGATAGAAGGTAGAAGGATAATGAATGGAAGGAATGTGAAAAAGTAGATGGAAAGAAAGGTAAGATCAACGTCAATACACACCTTGAAGGGTGACGAAAAAAATGGAGGAAACGTAAACCATATTCTAGTCCAAATGCGAACCATATTCTGGTTCATTATTGCTATGTGACTCCTCAAAGAGAGGATTGGTGTGCTTGTTATAATTCTCAAATGTGAATGGAGGAATATGAGAAGGAATATGGAAAATGTTTAGCAGACATTATGGTTCAGGTGCATGGAATGGAAGAATGTTTTTGGAAAAAGATGAAGTGGAAGCCTTTGGAAGCTTGAATGTCAACTTCACTTGTTGTTCAACATGAGACTCTCTTAAGAGAGATCTTGGAATCCATATAGCCATTGGCTTTTTATTTCCTTTTGATGATTTAGAGAGAATATCTTGAATGATGGATTTTGGAACCCATACTTGTCTTGTAGTTTTCTTCTTAGATATCTCTTTTGACTTTAAGCTTCCATGTCGATTAGAGGAGACATGGTGATCTTCTTTTTTTGACGGATTCTTATATTTTTTCTTTTTCTTGTATTGAACATTCAAGTTACTTCCAAAAGACTTGGGACTTGTGGAAGAAGAAGGATGATATGACTGGTTTAGATGGGTGGATGGATGAAAATGATTCAAGGGTATGCATCTATGTTGATCTTGAGGAAAGATAGGAGATGGAGGGACGTAAGGACCCAAGATGGATGATGAATTAGGAGAGTTAGGAGGGGAAAGTGAAGGGACATAAGGACCTAATATGGAAGGCAGACGTGAAGTCCTTAGCAATGGTGGAAGAGGTCCAAGGATGGAAGTGGAAGACACAAAAGGATAATCAATAAGTTCATCAGCATCTTTAGAGTGAGCATTAAGATTTTCAATAGGATCATGAACATTTTGAATAGGAGCAATTTCATTGATAGAATTGTTCATAGCTTGCAAAAATTTAGGAAGAGAAGAAAGTGGAAATGAACATGGAGTGGTAGAACAAGAAGATGGAAGACTTTGATCTTGACAAGGATCTTTGGATAGCACAAGCGTAGAATTTTTCTCTTGATTTTCAATAGGCTTAACATCGGAAGTAACAACACCATTTTCAATAACCTTAATGGAAGTCTCATCTTTGGAGAGTGCAAGTGTGGTAAGGTTATTTTGATTGTCAATAAGCTCAATGGTGCAAGTAGTAGCTTGATCTTGCTTAGGAGATGGTGGAATGAATGCGGAAGAGTCTAGAGGATCAAAAGAACCATGAAATGGAGGAGAGATGTCATGAAAAGAATTGGATGACGTGGAGGGTTCTTGATCTTGATCTTTCTTTATGTTCTTTTCTTTATCATTTTTAGAGTCCTCTTGACATGGAGCCACTTCTAAGGACAAGGAAGCAGGTTGGGATTGTATGGAAGACTTTGGAAGAGATGGTGAAGGATTAGCTGAAGTAGGCATTATAGCGCATAAAGGCCTAGGATCTTTAGGTTTAGCATTATTGAAAGTATTTGTAGCCAAGTGAAGGTTAGCTTGAGTTTCTTTAAGAGGTAGCCCTTGAGGATAACTATAGGGAACTGCATGAAAAGCATTAGGACTTTCATTGGATGAAGGATTTATGAAAGATTTGGAAGACTCAGAAGCTTTAAGAAGTGTGTGGGTATTGGAGGAAGTAGAGGATGGAAGGGAACCATCACAAGACAAAGGTTCAACATTAATATGATCTTTCTTGAGAGCGCAACCTTTATTTTCAGCATGAGAACTTTTAGAGGAGAGATTTTTTTGACGTTTGAAATCAGTGTGATAGATTTTCTCTTCCTTAGTAGGAATATTGTATTGTTTGCAAAAATCATCAAAGAATTCTTCAAATTTAAAGTCATATGGATCACCATCATAGTCTACCCAATACAAATCCCCCTTAGAAATCACAAGTGTACCACGAGGATGATGCTTAGGAATACAAGTTTCATGGGCATCACTACATTGTCCATCATCATAGTCATCATAGTCATCATAGGTGGGTGTGTCACTCTTTGTTGAAGAGACATCATAAGGACTATCACGTTGCTCTTTATGGTATGTCTTCTGAAGAGAAGTAAGACTCTTGGGAGAAGTAGAAGAAGAACAAGATCTTGAAGAAGAGGAAAATGAAGACCTAGTGTGGGAAGATGACTTGGATAATGAGGAATTTGAATAATGTTTTGAAGAGTCATGATAAGATTGGGAAGATGAAGAAGAATGAGAAAACTTAGATGATGAAGAACATTTAGAAGAAGGAGGTTGTGATATGATCATGTCTATGATCCTAGCAAAGGCATCTGATTTAATCATCTTTTCTTTTATTTTTGCCATAAGTTTATCACCCATGAGATATTTGGAAGGACTATTGGAGGAATAAAGATACTCTTCAAATTGAGCAATGAGTTCAAGATCATCTATTCTCAAGAGAGGTTCCTTAACAAGATAGTTGAAATTCATGGTTGTAGAAGAGAAGGAATCAAACATGGAAGAAATGAATAGAAGAGTGTAGACTAGATAATAAGAGGAAAAGAATCAAGAAGAAGAAGAAGAATTTCCCATGGGAGTAGAAGACTTCAGAAGAACATGGGAAATGGAGAGGAACGAAGAAGACTAATAGTCATCTTGTGCAATTGATACCATAATAGTCATTAAGATGTTGAGAAACATGACAACACCTAGGATCTGAGATCTAGACTGACCAAGGAAGACTGAAAATAGAAGACCCTTGGTGATAGGATGACCTCACAAAATGTCAACACCAAACTAGGATAATCAAAGTTCTCTATTGTCCAAAGACAAATGAAAGGATAGAAATAAAAGGGGCTTTACCAACACTGTCAAAGAGGTGCTTCAAATCAAAGGATGAATATCCTTGCACTTTTGAATCAGGAGGTTGGACTAGGCCAAAATATCATTGAAATTGAGATTAAATGAAAATTATTTGGACAATAAGACTACGAGAATTTTTTAAGAATGTAGCTCGCAATTCTAGAGATAAACTATCTCACCAAGAACAACCTTCTAATGTGATATTTCTCTTTGGCTAATGTGATACTGATGTTTATCTTGACCAATTTGTGCAAAATTTTGGGTTTTTTAAGGTCTAATTTCAAGTTTCTAAATCTGAGGGTGAAAATGTCTGATTTCGATCACAAATTCAACAGCAATTGGACAGGTTTGCAAATAATAGGGGATCAAACATGTCTTCAAACACTTGAAACAAGGGCAAAAGCAACCTTGCCAAGACAAGCACTTGTGATATCAAAAATAAAATTGCACCCTATGGAAGCTACCAATTGTTTGTATGTGAGAATGTTTACACTGGTATAGCAAAATCAAAGACAATTCAAGCAATTACTACCTAGAAGACAAGGCTCAATACTTACCAATTTAGCCCACAACTTGATGCCCCCTTGCGTCACACCAAGTGGTTGCCCACAAGAGATATTGGCTTTGTCGTGGAAGTGTCAAACAACACAACCAAAGGGACACATATGGTGAGTATCTTGGGGTGATCTGGGTTAGTCCACTTGGATCAATCCTTGCACTAAGAAGATATATAAAATATGAAACTAACTTGAAGATAAAATAACTTGAAGATATTCGGGTTCGGCAAATCTACACTAAGAATGCCATTATCATGCAACTATGGAAGCAAATATGAAACTAAATGAAATGCAACAACAAAGATCTTCAAAGCTTGGATGCAAGAGTGTCTTCAAAGAAAGCTCCAAATGACCTAGAAAACTTGTAGCATAACATTAGCATAAAAAAGATGGATATGCAAATGAAGGAGAGAGCTCTCCTTTTATAAGAAATGCAAAGGAATGGACCATGGAGATTAAGAGGCAAAAGTCTTAATCAGCAGTGGAGCTTGAAACAGGAGCAATCCATGTGCACAAGTATCCTCCAATAGGAAAATAGGAGTTGACTTTATGTCCATATGAGACAAAAAGTGCTTTTTCCCTTTTTATAAAATAAGAATAATTTTTTATTTGTGCAACTTAGGATAAGAAGAAAAGGTGGGGCTTTTTATTTAATTAAAAGGGGAGGAAATATTCCTTTTAAGTAAATAAAGACTTAGGATAAAATGGTTAGCCTAGGGCAAATAATCAAAAATGATGAAATTAGGATTTGATCAAGGAAATTGATATTGTTGAAAATATTGATTTTTGATAAAATTGATTCAGGGTTGATAAATCAAATAAATGGGGCCCAAAGTCTAGGCGACCATTTTTGGGTGCATACACTTTGTAGTTAAAACATGCTAAAGGTAATTTACCCTTATATCTACCTTTACCTTTAGGTAATCTTCTAGCCATAAGAGCTTCAAGTTCATTAAGCTCATTGTCAGTATTGCTATCATTATCATCATATCTACTACTAGACTTACCAATCTTCAGAGAATTCATGAAAGGAGATTCAATAGTTGGTACAACACTATTATCATAATTGTTAAGCTCAAATGTTGTCAATTTACCAATCAAATTGTTAAGAGTGAGAGTATCACCATGTGCAGATCTCATTTCATGGATTGCAGATATTTTGATTGCATAAACTAGTAATAAGGTTATGAGAATTTTACTTACCACAGTATATTCTTCAATAACACCATCAAATCCTCTTATAGCATTAACAAATTCCTTTATTTGATTTGTATACTATACTATATTTTCACATTCCTTCATCTTCATGTCATCGAATCTTCCTCTTAAACTTTCAGCTCTGGCTCTTTTAACATTTACATCACAACTATAAACTTGAAAAATTTTATCCCACATTTGCTTAGATGTAGTACAGTCATTGATATCTTCAAATTCAACATCTGTTAGAGCAGCAACAATCTCCATCATAGTGACATTATGCTCATGTCTGTCTCTTAACTGATCAAGGGTCAAAGGTCTAGTGGGCGGTGCAAGGTAGCCATTCTCCATTAGAGTGAGGGAAAAATTCTCAATTCTAGATACATGCAACTTCATTCAACTTTTCCATATTGTGAAGTTATCCTTGTTTAGCTTTGGCACTTCCCTCTAATACATTTTGTGATCTTTGTGCTAAAGTCCTTAAAACTCTGTTCCAAGCAACCAAATAGCTCTGATACCAATTGTTAGAATAACTAAGAGGGGGCTGAATTAGTTATCCATAGTCCCAAATACAAAATGTATATCCAAAAATAATTTACACAAACTTCTACAGCTCGGTAACATAAAATAGTAAACTGTCTGTGATTTTACCGATTACTAGTTAATAACTTATAGTGATTACCGATCAAATCCAATATGCAATATGTAATGTATGACAATCAAAAAATCACCACAATGAACACATAACACAAGACATTTAACGTGGAAACCCTATTAAGGGAAAAACCACCTGGAACCGACAACCCAAAAATTGTTCACTCTTCTAAAGTGTGGTTGGTGAAGACCCAACCCTATTAAAGGTTACAAAATACATTGTAAGGTGTGACCTTGTTAGAGGATTTAACAGGGTTAAGGAAATTTTTTTGTTGCCCAATAGAAGAAAGGCACTGGTATATCATATTTAATTAAAGTCTCTATCAAAATCATCACAAGAAAAAAACATGAATAATTGTTATTTTATATAAGAAATCAGTTTATAATGCATTCTTGATTCTTTCATCTAAGTAATTAACAAATAAGTTCAGTGATCGGTAAGAAAATTTAGTAATTGAAAAGAAAATTTTAGTAATAGAAGGATAAGTCATTTATTTATAAATTTTGAAGTACACAATTTGATTTGTCTCAAGATCCTATTGCCATCTTGAGAGATCAACCATAAGCTATAATATAATCACGTCTGCTATAAAAAACCTTTCACCAACAGATTAGGTGAAGGAATAGGTACACTTGCCTTGGTCTTGCAGAGCCTAAAGAGAAGGGGAAGAGGATCATAATCTATTATTCCTATGCATTTTAAAGGTTAGTTGGAAAGTCAAAGCAGTGAGTTACAAAAGCTCATAGGATTTCTAATCTATTGATTTGGGAACCAACACTGAGTAGTATAATCCTATGTTTGTGTTTGTCAATATTTTTCTATTTAAGCCTTCAACCAAAGCTTTGAAGGCCAAAATTCTAAAGAAACAAGGTTATTTTGTGGAAGAATCCCATACTAGGGGCCTTTGATCAAACATATGTTTAATCAAAATGGTTTTCTTGAGCCCCCTTGCCTTTAATTGAAAACCAATTTGATCAAACATATGTACACTCAAATCTCTTTAGTATTTTTTTTGTCTTTTAGGTACTCTCTCTCTCTCTCTCTCTCTCTTAGTGGGTTCTTTTATTCCCTTAAAAATATCTATGTAGGTTTGTTTATTTTATTTTTGGTGTCTTTATATGTCTTTTTACTCTTTTTAGGTCTCTCTAGTGTCATTTTAGTCCTTTTAGGTGAAAGTTTTATTGTTTTATACTTTTGTTTATGCAATTTCCTTTCATTTTTAAGGTTGATTCCTAAATGTAGGTTTGACCAAGGAAAATCCATTTTACCTACCTCTTTCCCCATTTTCCTATGTGTAGGAATAGGCTACAAAGTTATTAGAACTTTTTTTGGTAGATCAGGAATGGTCAAAGAATCCCTGTAAGTTTTAGATAGAAACCCAAGGTACATAACATGTCAGCTACTTTGTACCTAGGTATAACTCAACCACCCTATACCCTCCTTGAGTCTAACTAAATTTTGACAGACATACATATTACAGCTTTGGGATTTCAAAATATTTTTTAAGCATTAATATGACTCAGTATTTCCTTTGGTTTGGCATTGTGGATCTGATCATTCTAAGATAATCAGTCCTTTATGATTTCGTCTCCATAAGGTAAATCTATTTTTAGAATTTTTTGTTTAAGATATTTATGTTAATGTGCCATTTGATCATTAGGAATAATAGGCAATATTATTTCTATCTTATTTCTCTCATTAAGCTTGGGTTAAATTTGACAAGACTAATTATGGTGTAACAAAGTAATCAGATGCATTAAAATAAAAAAGCAAGTTGATAGGAATATTTAAAAAGCTATTTCATGTCACATAAAGCTGTACGTGGGGTTAAGGAAGGAACTATCTCTATTGCCCAATAGAAGAAAGATAGTGGTCTATCATCTTTAATTAAAGTCTCTCTCAAAAGGATCACAAGAAGAAAGCATGAATATTTTTTATTTTATATAAGAAATCAGTTTATAAAGAATTATTGATTTTTTCATCTTAGTAATTAACAAATAAGCTTAGTGATTAGTAAGAAAATTTAGTAATTGAAAATAAAAGTTTAGTAATAGAAGGATAAGTCATTTAATTATAAATTTTGAACTACATAATTTGATCTCTCTCAAGATCCTATTCCCATCTTGAGAGATGAACCATAAGCTATAATATAATCACGCCTGCTATAAAAAACCTTTAACCAACATATTAGGTGAAGGAATAGGTACACTCACCTTGATCTTGTAGAGCCTAAAGAGAAGGGAAAGAGGATCATAATCAATCATTCCTATTTGTTGTCAAGGTCATTTGGAAAGTCAAAGTAGTGACTTATGAGAGCTCATACGATTTCCAATCTGTTGATTTGGGAACCAACACTAAGTAGTATAATCCTATGTTTGGGTTTGTCAATATTTTTCTGTTTGAGCCTTCAACTAAAGCTTTGAAGGAAAAAATTATGAAGAAACAAGGTGATTATGGAAGAATCCCATACTAGGGGCCTTCGATCAAACATATGTTTAATCAAAAGGGGTTTTCTTGAGCCCCCTTTCCTTTGATTGAAAACCAATTTGATCAAACATGTGTACACTCAAATCTCTTTAGTATATTTTTAGTCTTTTTAGGTATACTTTAGTCTCTCTCTCTCTCTCTCTCTCTCTCTCTCTCTTTGTGGCTCCTTTTATTCCCTTAAAAATATCTATCTAGGTTTTTTTATTTTATTTTTGGTCTCTTTATATGTCTTTTTACTCTTTTTAGGTCTCTCTAGTCTCATTTTAGTCCTTTTAGGTACAAGTTTTATTTTTTATACTTTCATTTATGCAATTTCCTTTCATTTTGAAGGTTGATTCCCAAATGCAGGTTTGACCAAGGAAAATCCATTTTACCTAACCCTTTCCCCATTTTCCTGTGTGTAGGAATAGGCTACTAAGTTATTAGAACTTTTTTGGGTAGATCAAGAATGGTCAAAGCATCCCTATAAGTTTTAGATAGAAACCCAAGGTACATAACATGTCAGCTACTTTGTACCTATGTATAACTCAACCACCATATACCCTATTAAGTGTACTTCACCAAAAAATTTCTTCCTTTATTAAACCCACTCCGCTTTTTACTGCATTTACAAAACCTTTAGAAAATGTTGTGCCTTATGAACAATTCATTAGAAATCCCCTTAAGATCATCAATTGATAAGTAGGAGATATTTTCCATAGCAAGTCAAATTGTGATATTTCTATTTTTAGGATTCCATCTGTTTGATATTTGGATTTGAAGTAGCATATTTCCTTTTTATATTATAGGTGCATATTAATACTTACTAATTTTTATTTCTTATTTCATTATCATTTCTGTAAGAATTTGTAAATAGAAAGATTGCACCAAGGATCTAGAGGTTAAAGAAGAGCACAAGAGAGATGATATGAATGCAATGATGATATTGAATTGATCCAATGAATTCACCTTGATTGATGAATGATTACATAATAGGCCTCCTTATATAGGAAAGGTGATAAGAGAGAATGAAATGGAGCTGATAAGTTATTACCTATGCTAAGTGTAATCACATTGTCCGCCAAATGTAGATCATCCTCCATTATGCAATGAAGTATGTGCAATAGGATTAGGATGATAATGTGATAAGAGCACTAAAGGTGGATCTCACACCAAAAGTGGAATTTCTCCTACACCATGTGATAAAAATGACGTGCGCACTCCTAGGTGTCTCAATCACAAACTACTATGCAATGCATTATCCTAAGTAAGATTAAGCTAAGTGTAATTAGGAATATTTAATTACACCAACACCCCCCTTAAGTGCAACTTAGGGGAATGCACTTAAACTCACAATGCAAGATGGGTCCTGACAACTAGGCCATGTTAGGTACCCATGTATAAAATGAAATGCAATAACTCTCATAAAGTGGAGAAAGAGGGAAAACCTCATGGGAAAAACCCTCCCCCAAAAAGAGAGAAGAAAACAAGATGCATGGATGGATGGAGTGCTCAAGACCACCCAAGAACTACATACATCATGTATATACAAAGAATTATCCCCCCATAAGAAGGATAGTTGGAGACATGATATCCCCCCCATAATGTAGAAGCTCCCATGTTGATGAAGAGTACCTATAAACAATAGATAAGCCAATGCTTACAAGAGACATGTCTCCCCTTACAAAGAAATAGATACATCAAATGATGAAGAAGCCAATCCTTGTGCAAATCAAAGGAGGAAGAAGATGTAGGTCTCCATGTACGAATCTCTGAAGATGGAATAGGTCACTCCAAGCTCAAAGAATCTATCACTTCATGTGAAAAATCAAATGAAGAAGGAGAAGAATCAAGAGTACCAATATCCAAAGAAGGTGAAGAAGTATCCCCAACTATGATGAAACTATCATCAAAGGAAAGAGAAACCCCCTCATGTATGTCTTCCAAATCTGCATCATGAGAATCAACAAATGTTGAAGATGCATCCAAGTAGTCATCACATTCTGCAAGATCTAAAACACTATGATCATCATGCTGAATAGTAGAGCCCATGTCTGAAGAAGCAGGAGGTTGAGGAGTAGGAATCTCAACACTTGTTTCAACAACAAAATGATTCAAGCGCCCAAATTTCTCCTCATAATTATCCCTTGGAAAAGGGATGTGAACATCATGAATACCATCATCCTCATGAACAAAATTGGAAAAAGAATACAAGCATGATGTATGATCAAAAAATCCCATATCTATGACATCTCTAGTCTCCATGTCCCTAATGTAGACAAAATCAGGAGTGAACTCAACAATTTTACATTGTGCCCCATGTGTAATTTGGTAAATAGAAAGGAGATTAGTAGTCAAGGATGGTACACAAAGAACATCATTAAATGTCCCCTCTCCCATAGGAATAGAACCTTTCCCACAAACTCTCATGAATGTGTTGTTACCCATCAAAATATTCAGAGAATTACAAGGCTCAATAGAAGAAAACATATCCATAGAGGATGACATATGATGTGATTCACCTGAATCAAGAAGCCATTTACCTTGCTTAGAATGTGTGGAAGCCAAAGTCCTTTACCTTTATCTTTGGATGATGATAGAGATGTAGAAGCTACCAAATGTGTAGAAGAAGGAGTAGACACTGATGAGGGAAACTTAATATTTTGTTTCTGAATAATGTGAATTAGCTCATCAATCTTCTTTTGAAAACACTTATACTCATCATGTCCTATCTTTTTACAATATGCACATTTATCTCTCTTTCTTCTAGATGATTCCTCCCCTGAAGAGGGCTTGGATTCAATAGTATTCGGTGAAGGAGATTCATTACCTTTGTCATGGGGCTTAGGATCCTTATGATGTTTCTTTCCTTTTCCATTAGAAGCCTTTGATGTGGACTCACTTGCAATCAATGCTTGATGTGTGGAAGGCTTTAATTATCCCATGTGTGCCAACTTTGCTTGTTCCCTAGTGAGTTGCACTGCAAATTCATCAAGAGAAGGCAATTCGTATGCACTACCAAGAGCATCCATAGTAGAATAGAATGTAGAAACAAAGATAGAATAGTTAGGAACAAGCTTAGAAAGAATAGAAAATATCAATTGTTCATCCCCTTTAACAATGCCACATGTAGAAAGCTCCAATCTAATAGAATTGAACTTAGATAAAAAGTCTTGAATATTGTCAAAATCACTAGGATTTAAACCTATGAGCTCATTCTCTAATCTAAATTTTCTCATTCTATCAGGTTTACCAAAGAGTCCTTCAAATACAACCCAAGCATCATGAGGATGTGTGCAAGATGCAATATGAAAGTGCAAGTCACAGGAGATGGATGATCTAAGAGAGCCAAGTGGTTTATCCCTTTGATCAAACTATTTTCACCTTTCAGCAACACCTATTCGAGGTTCTTGATCCTACCCAAGAGTCATTCTAAGAAATCCAATACTCAACAAATGATCACTTAAAGATACTTTCCATTCACAGTAGTTATATGGAGTGAGGATTTTGACCTTTGAATTATCCATCATATAACCAATTAATGATTGATAACTATTGATAACTCCTTCAAATGACTGATGCAAATCAGAAAATTGAAATCCAAGGATTAACCAAGTGCAAATATAGCCCCAAAATGATCTATATCTAAAAATGATATATCCACCCCAAATCATTGAAAAATAATTATAGATCTGGAAAGAAAATAAAAAATCATGCACTTTCAAAAAAAAATTCACCTCAAAATATTACCATATGTGCCTAAACGAAGCCCTGGAAGTTGAAAAAATCAAGAACAAACAATAATAGTCAACAAAATCTGCAATTTCTGATAAATATGGCCACCAAAATGCAAAAAAAATACCACCACTGGATTCTTTAGGAAATTCTACCCAATTTCAAAAAAAATTATTCAAAAAAAGGAGCAAAAAAGAGCAAGATATGGCCCTCTAAAGTTGAACTGCCAAATCAAAAACTCTAATGGTGAAGGCTAATAAATTTCCAAATCCGATGATGTTAGAAAAATACTATTCTAAATTTGATGGTCAAATGGCCATAAGAAAATGCCCAATTTTGCCTATTTTGACGGTTGAATGGCCGTCAATTTTAGGATCGTGTGCTAGGTGATGTCAACAAATATTTGACCCCCTTTGACTGACATGGCAGATCATATGGTGATGTGGATGATGACATCATCTTTTGTACAGGTGACTTGGTGATGACATTAGTAAAGTGGCGTGGCACTGCTAACGTGGCAATGACATCAACACTCTACAGTGATGACATGTCGGGGCTGACGGTGTGTAGAGCTACTGACTGTGTCGTATGATGTCATATAGCCCGCATGGTAGGTGATGTGGTTGTTGGCGTAGGTGGTGATGTCACCCTGGGTGATGTGGCTCACTATGACTATGCCGGTGATGTGGTCTGGGCTGCTGACTAGGTGCCCGCATGTCACCAACAGTGCTGAGGTGGTGCTAAGCATTGTGCAAGGTGGACTCACTGCTGGTGTGGCACTAACTGTGCTGGGGCAGCATTGGAGCAGCCGACAGAGGTGACTAACAGTGGTGGAGCTACTTGGACGGGTTGTGGAGAGGTGGAGCTGTGGGATTTTAATCCCACATTTTATGCATTAAGGGCTATTAAGCCCTTTATATATGCAAATGCCTGGTCAATAAACCAAAGTGAGCTGGGGTTGGGTTTGAGCTCCGCTTAGGCATTGAGCTCGGGTGTGAGCCTAATGCTATCATGCTGTATGGATGCCTTGCAGATTTTAGATATAGAGAGAATATTCACCGATGCATGCAAAATGTGTAGGGCACATACCAAGCCCGAAATCAAATTTTTACAAAATTTCTTTTTGAAATCAGTAGAATAAAAAATATTGGAAATATAGATGGAGTAACTGAGAGGGGGGGGGGGGTGAATCAGTTAGACACAAAAATATTACCACAGATCCTTTAGATGTCTTATAAAATCATTTGCTATTCCTGTTCATTAATTATAACTGTTCTTAGGCATTCATCAGTGATTTGTATTCATAAAGAAAATAACTTCAACACAAGTGACACCAGATTTAACGTGGAAACCCAATAAGGGAAAAACCACAAATGTAACTAGTTACTATTTTCTCACTCTTCTAAAGTGATGCCCTGTTAGAAGCCAACCCGGTTAAAAGTTTACAAAACACACTGTTAAATGTGACATGGTTAGAGGATTTAATCACCCTGTTAGGAGTGGCCTTGCTAGAGGACTTTTAAAATAATTCAACTGAACTGTCACCTTGTTAGAGGATTTGTAAATGGCTGTTAAACCAACTCGGTTAAGAGATTTTGATATCACTGCTACAATGGTTAGAAAGTAACAATGAAATGACCTGAATGAGATGCAATTGAATTTCTGAATACAGATCTCTATTCTTCTTTAATAGATCATTTCTAATCAAATATATCTTTGCCGCCCCTCAAGGATATCTGATCCTTCAACTACGCATTCGTAGATTCACTACTTGCTCTCTTCTATTTCACATCTTTTTACATCCTCTCCATTCATTCCACAATTTGATCTTCTATATATACTGTATCAGATTGTCCAAAACAAATAAACAAGTCGGCACTGACAATCTTTAACATGTTACAAAACATTATCACCATCGGCTGGGAAATGCCAATAATCCTTGACAAAATCTGCCATCAGACAGACCATGCTCGGTAAATACCTTCTGAATGATTTCCCTTTGACGACTGACCAAACTTGGTAAAACACTGTCAGCTCGGTAACAACCTTTGAAGACCGAATGAACTCGGTAAGTACTAGGAACTCAGTAAATACAAACAACTCGGTAACCATAGATAACTCGGTAGCCACAGACAAATACACTACTGACCGACAGAGCTCGGTAAACACTGAGAAACAAAGATATGACATTTGTGTAACATCAATGACAACACTTAATTAGATAATGGCATCCATAATCAATTAATCCAACAATCTCCCTCTTTGGCATTGATGGCAACACAACATGTCATAACACAATGAAATTTCATAGAAAATAAAAGTAAGGAACATATCCTTAGCTTCATTCTGATTCTCACCAATGATAACTCCCTCTGTCAACAGACTTCTTCTTCTGATCATAAACTTTCCTTCTATACTTATCCTTCTTATAAATTTCTTAAGATATGACAGTAAAACTCTCCCTCTTTGACAACACATGCTAAAGACAACATAACTCAAATATCAGGTGAATAGCAATGTACCTCAAGTACTGATTCATATGCAATGAGTCCTTTAACATGCTGCATCAACAGACTGATCTTCAACATGCTCTGGTTGATGCATCACTAAAACTTTATTTTAGTGAGCTTCAGATAGGGGAATGACCCCTCATTTTCCTCTAAGATACAAGAATGCATCCTTAGGTAGTGGTTTGGTGAATATGTCTGCAATTTGTTCTTTTGTAGAGACATATTCCAATCTGATTTCTTTGTCCTATACCAATTCTCTGACAAAATGATATTTTATAGCAATGTGCTTGGTTTTGGAATGCATAACAAGGTTCTTTGAAATGTTTATTGCACTGGTATTATCATAGAACATAACAACTAGTTCTTTGATCTCAATCTTCATGCCTTCCAACAACTATTTGAACCAAACAATGTTAGAGCAGTTTACTATTGCAGCAACATATTCTGCTTATGCTGTAGATTGGGATGTGCAATTCTGCTTTTTGCTAGTCCAAGAAACCAACCTTTTGCCAAGAAAGAATGCTCCACCACTTGTACTCTTTCTGTCATCAATGTTTCCTGCCCAATCAACATCAGTAAACACTTTTAAATCCAGTTTGCCTCCAAAATTATACCACAAGCCATATTCTTCAGTTCCTCTCAAATATCTCAAGATTCTTTTGATTGCCATCATATGGTTTTCTCTAGGTTTTGCTGAGAATCTTGCTACTATACCAACTGCTAAGGAAATATCAGGCCTTGTATGAACTACATACTACAATTTTCCAATCATTGATCTGTATAGGGTCTGATCTACTTCCTTTGACTCATCATCTTTGGTGAGTTTCAGTCCAGTACACATGGGTGTACCAACTGGTTTTGAATCTTCCATACCAAATTTCTTAAGTATCTCCTTGATGTATTTAGACTGAGTAATGTAGATACCATTCTTATTCTGCTGTATCTGAAGTCCAACAAAGAATTTTATCTGACCAAACATTGACATTTCAAATTCTTTGTTCATATGCTCTGAAAATTCTTTGCACTGATCATCATTACCTATAAACACAGTATCATCCACAAATATTTTTGCCAAAACAATTTTGTTATCTGGTCCTTCTTTGATGTACAAACTACTGTTATCATTTGTTCTTTTGAAACCAATCTGAATAAGATAGTTGTGCAATCTTTCATACCATGCTCTAGGAGCTTGTTTCAGACCATATAATGCTTTATGTAACTTGCAGACCATATTCCTTTTGTCTGGATCAATAAAACCTTTAGGCTACTCAATGTATACTTCTTCATCAAGAATTCCATTGAGAAATGCAGATTTTACATCCATCTGATATACTTTGAATCCTTTATGTGCAGCATATGCAAGTAGAGTTCTTACACCTTCTAATCTTGCAATAGGAGCAAAAGCTTCTCCATAATCTATACCTTCTTCTTGAGAATCTCCTTTACGTACTAGTCTAGCTTTGTTTCTTACTACTTGACCATCTTCATTCAACTTATTCCTGAATACCCATTTTGTTCCAATTACATTTTTATCTTTAGGCCTAGGAACAAGAGTCCATGTTTTGTTCTTCTCTATTTGTTCAATCTCTTCATTCATTGCCTCAATCCAATTTTCATTTTCTAATGCATCTTTGACATTTCTAGGTTCAAATTCAGCAAGTAAACATGTACCTTTTAGTTTGCTTCTTGTCATAGTACCTTCTGATTTGTCTCCAACAATTTGATCTGGCTTGTGATGCCACCTGACATATTTAGACAAAACAGGTTCCTTGCCTCTTGAATGATTTATATTGTCATCTTCTTGAATTCCATCTTCAAGTTCTGGTTGCTCAGACTCAGTAGATAATGGCTCGGTAGCTTCAGACTAAGACTTGGGTCCTTGTGACTCTGTTTCAATTTCTTCTTCTTCTACTTGTTCTTGTGACTCGGTTACTGTGTTGGGCTCAGTAGATGTAGTCTCTTTATTGACAGATGTATTTGGTAAAGTATCAGGCTCAATGTAAATAAATCTTCTGTAATCCTCTGGTTCCTTTTTGCTTTCTTCTTCAATCTTTTCTGCAAACTCATCAACTTTCACATGTGCACTTTCTATGATTTTGTGAGTAGACAAATTCAAACATCTACATGCCTTGCTTTTGCATGAATATCCCAAAAATATTCCTTCATCACCTTTTACATCAAATTTGCCTTTTCTAGATTCTTTTAGATTGTAACATTTACTACCAAATACTTTCAGGTAACTTATATTAGGTTTATAGCCATACCATAACTCATAAGGAGTTTTGAATGAGTCTTTCCTCAACTATACTCGGTTCAAGGTATAAACTGCAGTGTTGATAGCTTCCTTCCAGTATTTTATAAATGTTCTTTTCAATCATTAGAGTTCTTGCACAATCCATGATAAATCTGTTCCTTCTTTCAGCTATTCCATTCTGCTGAGGAGTTCTAGGAGCTGATACCTGTCTTTTGATTCCACTTTCAATGCAGAAGTTATTAAAATCATGGGAGATGAATTCACCACCTCTGTCTGATCTTAAACACTTCAATCTTTTCCCTGTTTCCTTTTCTACTCTTGCCAAATACCATTTGAACTTTTCAAATGCTTCTAATTTTTCTTTTAAATACATGACAGTCATCATTCTAGAATAATCATCAACAAAAAGAATAAAGAATTTTTCTCCATTAAGGCTCTCAATTCCAATCGGCCCACATAAATCAGTATGTACAATTTCTAAAAGATCTTCAAACTGATAGTTTTTACTTTTAAAACTAGTCTTTCCCATTTTACCAATCTGACAATTCTTGCATAGACCAACATCAGGTTTCTTCAAAGTAGGAATACCTCTTACTTTCTTGAATTTGCTTATTTTCACCAGATTATCAAAATTTACATGACATAACCTTTTGTGCCATAACCAACTTTCTTCAATTTGAGCAATAAAACATGAGTATTCACCAAGATCTAGATAAAATAGATTACCTTTAGTTTGTCTGCCTGAACCAATCAGTTTTCCTTTTCCATCCAACAGTCTTGCTTTGCCATCCATGAATTCAACCTTAAATCCAATGTTAGTTAGCTGTGCTACACTCAGGAGATTATGCTTTAATCCTTCAACCCAATATGTATTATCACATATAAGTTCTTTGGTTAGTGAAATTTGTCCTTTTCCTTTTATACAACAGGGTTCATTGTTTCCAAACCTTACACTGCCACCATCATAATCTTCAAAATGTTCAAACTTAGTTTTGTCACCTGTCATATGATGTGAGCATCCACTGTCTATAATCCATGTATCATTTTTGCTTATGTGAGAGATGAGGGCCATCTCATCTTTTTCATCATCAGATCTTTTACAGCAATGAAAACAATTTCTTCTTCACTATTATCAGAATCTTTAGCTAGAAAACATGATTTATTACCTTTATCCTTGAATGACTTGAAATTCTTCTTGCCATTGTACTTGTAGACTTTCTTTTCATCCTTGCTCTGCTTATTTGGACACCTAGTTGCAATATGACCAATTTCTTCACATGAAAAACAAATTAAAGGAGTTTTACCTCTGAATTTACCTCTCCCTTTAGAATATTTCTTTGCAAGCAATGCTTCAATAACCTCAAGATCACTATCAGAACTCTCCTCTGATTCTTCTTCACTTTCTGACTGAATTTTCTTCCCCTTCTTAAGTGAAAGCTTGGCCTCAAATGCTGATTCAATGTTTTTGGAAGTTGGGACATAATTGTCATAGTTATCCAATTCAAAAGCTGTCAATCTTCCAACTAAAGCATCCAAAGTTATATTATGATTTTGTTCACATCTTCTTTCTTGAATAGCAGATACTCTTATAGCATAGATAGGAAGCAATGTTCTAAGAACTTTACTTATAATAGTCTCATCATCAATTGATCCTCCTGAAGCTCGAATTGCACTAACACTTGCCTTGATTCTTTCAACATATTTTGCAATGTTTTCATCTTCTTTCATTTGCATTTTATCAAATTGTCCTCTTAGGCTTTATGCTTTTTCTCTCTTCACATTCTCATCACCTCCATAGATTTTCTTTAGTTTGTTCCACATTTCATAAGCAGTAGTGCAGTCTTTGATTTCATCAAATTCTTCATAGCTGAGTGCTGATGCAATATCTATCATCATGGTGTTATGGTTCTTCTTCTCTGCAATATCTTCAATAGTTAATGTGCCAGTAGGAATTGTATATTCTTGATCAAGATACTTGCACCCTTAATCACCAATGGAAGCCAGATGAAGACGCATAAGACCTTGCCATCCTGAAAAGTTATTTCTGTTAAGTCTTGGAATTTCTCTCTTGTAAGACATCCTGATCTTTAGCTTAGGTCCTTGAAACCCTTCCTGCAAGCACCAAAATCTCTGATACCAATTGTTGGAAATATAGATGGAGTAACTGAGAGGGGGGGGGGGTGAATCAGTTAGACACAAAAATATTACAACAGATCCTTTAGATGTCTTATAAAATCATTTGTTGTTCCTGTTCATTAATTATAACTATTCTTAGGCATTCATCAGTGATTTGTATTCATAAAGAAAATAACTTCAAGACAAGAGACACCAGATTTAACGTGGAAACCCAATAAGGGAAAAATCACAAATGTAACTAGTTACTATTTTCTCACTCTTCTAAAGTGATGCCCTGTTAGGAGCCAACCCGGTTAAAGGTTTACAAAACACACTGTTAAATGTGACTTGGTTAGAGGATTTAATCACCCTGTTAGGAGTGGCCTTGCTAGAGGACTTTTAAAACAATTCAACTGAACTGTCACCTTCTTAGAGGATTTTTAAATGGCTGTTAAACCAACTCGGTTAAGAGATTTTGATATCACTGCTACAATGGTTAGAAAGTAACAATGAAATGACCTGAATGAGATGCAACTGAATTGCTGAATACAGATCTCTATTCTACTTTAATAGATCCTTTCTGATCAAATATATCTTTGCCACCCCTCAAGGATATCTGATCCTTCAGCTACACATTCGCAGATTCATTGCCTACTCTCTTCTATTTCACATGTTTTTACATCCTCTCCTTTCGTTCCAAAATTTGATCTTCTATATATACTGTATCAGATTGTCCAAAACAAATAAACAAGTCAGCACTGACAATCTTTAACACGTCACAAAACATTATCACTGTCGGCTGGGAAATGCCAATAATCCTTAACAAAATCCACCATCAGACCGACCATGCTCGGTAAATACCTTCTGAATGATTTCCCTTTGACAATCGACCAAACTTGGTAAAACACTGTCAGCTCGGTAACAACCTTTGAAGACTGAATGAACTCGGTACGTATTGGGAACTTGGTAAATACAGACAACTCGGTAGCCACAAACAAATACACTTCTGACAGACAGAGCTCGATAAACACTGAGAAACAAAGATATGACATTTGTGTAACATCAATGACAACACTTAATTAGATAATGGCATCCATAATCAATTAATCCAACAAAAAAATAGATATATTTTTTTAAAATTGTACCATAGAGGTGCAGATCGGCCTGTATGGTCCAATTTGCAAAAAAAATTTCCCTCGATTTGGACTTTCACCAAATATGGGTGAGTTTACAATCGATTTTAACTGAAACAACCTCTCGAATGCAATGGTGAGGTCAAATCTGCTCCAAGATGCCTCTATAACACACTAGTTCCTAGATCTAAGATTTGGACCTTCAAAGCTTGCATCAAGATCTCTTCAAATCGGCTAATCAAAATGCTCCAATGGCTCTGATACCATGTAAGAATTTGCAAATAGCAAAGATTGAACCAAGGATCTAGAGGTTAAAGAAAAGCACAAGAGAGATGATATGAATGCAATGATGATATTGAATTGATCCAATGAATTCACCTTGATTGATGAATTATTACATAATAGGCCTCCTTATATAGGAAAGGTGATAAGAGAGAATGAAAAGGATATGATAAGCTATTACCTATGCTAGGTGTAATCACATGTCCACCAAATGTGGATCATCCTCAATTATGAAATGAAGTATGTGCAATAGGATTAAGATGATAATGTGATAAGAGCACTAAAGGTGGATCTCACACCAAAAGTGGAATTTCTGCTACACCATGTACTTAAAATGAGGTGCACACTCCTAGGTGTCTCAATCACAAACTACTATGCAATGAATTATCCTAAGTAAGATTAAGTTAAGTGTAATTAGGAATATTTAATTACACCAACAATTTCCCATTTGAAAATTACATATTTAGAGAAGGATCAATGCCTTATTCAGCACTTCTGTTATTAGTTGAGCCTATTGGGACATCTTTCTTTCGAATATGCAACTTTTAAAAGGAGAAGTAATCTACCCCTTTTGCATCACTTCCCTTTTTATATTATACAAGACAAATATGTATTTTATTTTGTACAAGATTAGTGAATAGTGGATTATTCCCATGACATCCAACATGGAGGGACTCATTCAATATGTTTCATATATTCTTTATCATATGATCAATTACACATAATGATACAAATATGTAACATTTTTTGTTTGATCCTAGAGGCCATGTTCATATAATATATATGGGAGTTGTAAAAAAGAATGAAAAACTGATATGAGAGAGGGGAAAACTATGGAGGGCCATTGAAGAGTTGTAAAATTCAAAATAGATGCCTCACTCTTGAGGAATGTGCTAGATATTTTGTAAAAGATTGATTATATTTATATTATATGTACCCAAATTTATTAAGACCTACCCACCTCACTCTCAGGGTTATTTCATTATTTTTTTTTTTTTTCTTTACTATTAAATAAGTGATACATATGTAAAAATCTCAATCGTCTGATTCTATCACATTACACAGTACTAATATTTCAAAGTAATAGATATGCCACTACTATTCAAGGTTTTTGCAACCTTTAAATGTTTATTTATATTTATATAAACATCATTTAGTTACAAACAATGACACATATCGACTTCCTTTAAAATGAAAAATGAATCAAAGTAAGTAGATTTCCACAATCCATAAGTTATCTTGATGTTGCTTATGGATTCAATTGTGTAAGCATTTTTTGAATCAAGTTTTCACATCACACTTTGTAATCCATGTAACGAAAAATGAATTCAATATTCAAAGTTCTAGTTTCATAATTATCAAAGATCAAGAATTATTTTAAATAATATAGAGTATAATTTGAATGAAATTGATTGCAAAATGTTAGGGCAAAATCCATTGTCCCATGGATATTAAACCATTAACTTATAAGTAGATGACTACAAATATATCATATGATATTCCCTTCATTACCATTAGAATTTTGATGTAAATATTGGTACATATATATACATGAATTTAAAGCAAAAGATTATTATTAGTGGTTGATGTAATCACGGATCAATTATGTCCTTGTTAAGTTGTTAAAAAATATTCTATAATATGATTGGAGAAAAAACATATACACAAAAATATGTATTATCAACCATCTTATATATTATCATATAATTGATTGATTAATTGTGCCGAAGGCGTGATATATTTGAGATGGACATGTTGCATTATCTAAAATTAATAGTTCAAACTTCTTTAAAAAAAAATGATGCATGCAAATTGAGAAGACCTTATTAGTCAGATACTTTTCACCATTTTCCCCCTTTACAGACTATTTTTGGCGAGGCTCACCAATTGTTGAAACCATCTTATGATCTATTTTCACCTTTGTGCTTTCACTTTTCCTAACAACTTTCGAGCACCTACTCTTGTTTCCTTTGACGTACATGCATGTTTTCCCCTTTGACAAGTTACACCTTTTTTTTCTATATTTTCCTATTTACTTTGTTTTCTTTTTTCATCAAAATTTTTTTTTAAAAAAATTTATAATTTAAATTTGGATTTGAATTTTTTTTTTATCACTATAATTCAAAATATTTAATTACATAAAATTTTAAATATAATTTTCAATTTCTAAGATTATTATAATAATTATATTATAATAAATAACATATATAAAATCTAAAGTTTTTTTTTAAATTTTTTTTTTATATTAATAATATATTATAATCATAAGACATTGAAAATAAATATACATCTATTTTTCAAAATATTATATTATAATTATAAATGTATAGATAATAAATATAAATTATAAATATTTAATTATATTGATAGTGATTTATATATTTTAAATGTCATTTTTATTTTAATAATTTTTATATTATGATAGATAAAAATTAATATATAGATAATAAATTATATATTACAAATTTAAATTTAAGTTTGTATTATACATTATAAAATATACATAAAATGATAATATGTATATAATATTGTATTTATATTTATATTTATGTTATATATTATATTATAAGTATATAACCTATTCAATATAAATTTCATAAGTTTAAGTTGCAATCTAAAATAATTGATAAAATAAAAGTAAATAAATCTAATGTTGAATTATAATAATATATAATTATAATCTAAATTATTGTAGTTAAATATATTGGATTTAAGGTTAAGTTTATTATTATATTTTATTATTAAAATTTTAATTTTGTAAATTAAATCATAATTATAGGTATATAATTGTAATCACTAAAAAATGGTCTAGTAAACTATGAGCCTCACTCTAACATTAAAAATTTAAATATTAGACTACGTCTTGTGCTTAATCAATTTTGCACATTGATTTAATCTCTTATTTCTTGATCAAATCATCATTTTATTATTTATTTTTTCTATTGCATATCAAAAAGATCAAACATCAGAGTTTAAATAGTAGTTACAGAGAGCTATATAGTTCTATAGCCAGATCAAAAATTACTCAAAATTACAATTATACTTGCGGATGGTACAAGATAGATATTAGTATAATAAGCTAAAGTGCTAGAGAAGTATCATCATTCAGTCTTCAGGTTCATCATGGTCTGCATCTGATTCATTGGAGTCTAGCGAAACAACCGTGTACACAATGATCTCATGAGTCACAAAGATGGACTCATTCCTGGTCCCTGCGGATGAGCTAGATGCTAGGTCTGTGCACCCTTCCTTTACCTTCTGCAGAAACTCATTAAGGCAACTATTGAAGGTTGATCCTTCCTTCCTGGAGGTGTAACCATGTGCTATGTCTCCTTTCTCAGTGCCCCTGCCATCTTTAAGGATCTAAAGGAACTTTCTTTCCTTCAGCTTTATCACATCTGTGACCTGCAAGGAGATATCGGTATATATGAGTCTCCTAAGAGAATCAATAAGATTTTGGGCATTCCCTACAAACATCTCATCATTCCTAGCCTTCCAAATAGACCATAATATAATTGGAGAAAGAACAGTCCAAAAAGAGTTGCAAAACTTGTTGCTGTTGATGTTTCCAGACACAATGTTCAGAAATTGGAAATGCTTTTTGAAGGTGACCCCAAACACCTTCCAAACTTCATATGCATATAAACATTCAAAAAAAACATGAGGGACAGATTCTGGTTGTTTACATACTAAGCAATGGTTGGGTTCTCCCCCTAGTTTCTTGAAGGGGAGTTTGTGCAGGAAAAGTTTCCATAGGAAATAGGTAATCTTTGGTTCTATAGGCCTTGACCAAAGGGCAACAAAGTATATGTTCCATTCTTGGGAGGGGATATCAAGGTTCCATTTGGCATTAATATGGTTGAGGATGGTAGGGCTAAAGGTGATTTGCTGGTACAAAAATTTACTCTTGATCAGGTTCAGAGGGGAATCATCGGACCAAGTAAGCTACAAGGAGCAGTTATCACGAGAGGAGCAGGAAGATATTACCCCAAGCAAGTGAAGGGAAGAAGTAAGCACTGCATAAGTTCTTTTTTGTGTATTAGGTAGGTTGAAGAGTGCATCCAAGGATTCCCATGAGATAATTTTACCCTCGCGAAATATATCCTCAAAGGATTTGATGCCTTTGTTCACCCATTTCCTTTCCGAGCAGCCTTGGAGCAATGCTTGTGGCTTACCATTTAGCGAAAGGTTCCACCAAACTAATTTCCTTCCATAGATCACCCCCTCCTTTTCCTTTGGGTTGGTATTTCTGACAAACTTCTTAGCAATCCCCCAACCTTTCCAAATGGCCTTGAATACTTTCAAACCGAACACTTTCACTTTACACTCTAATCCCAAAACATCTAAGAAGCACAGGCCACTCCAGTGTTTATGTTTGGTTTGGTGGGCTCTTAGTATATTGTTCCTTATTAAAATCTTTCAAGGTTCTTCGCCCACTGAAGCTTTGGAAAAACATTTTACTACCAGGGCAAAACCTTGGGTTTTCAGATCTTTAAGCCCCAAGCCACCCCAGATCTTATCCCTTGTGCACCACTCCTAGGAAACTGCATGTGCTTTTCTGTTCCCTTTTCCTTTAGACCAGAGAAAGTCTCTAATGAACTTCTGAATCTGTACGAAATGGTTATGGTTGAAGATCCAAGCCAAGGAGAAGTATATAGGGTAAGACAATAGAATCTTTTGGCATACTTGAGCCCTCCTTGGAAAGGATAGGAGGTTGTTGTCCCATTTATTCAACTTAGAGAGGATTTTGTCCTTGATCCATGTCCACATGTCATTAATGTTGGGGTTAATAGAAAATGGTATTCCTAGGTATCCAACTATATGCTTCAGCCCTCCCCATTCAAAACCAAACCTGCTCCACCAACTTGGGGGGTGCTCTTCCCATCCTAGCATGATGGATTTGGATACAAAAATCTTACTGCATGAAGCCTGGTAGAATAAACCCAGTTTATCCATGAGTCTATCCATATTATCCTCTTCTAGATTAATAAGGATTGTTGTGTCATCAACAAATTGTACATTTGAAACTTCTTGCCCATTGGGGAAGGAAATGCCTCTAATCCTAGGAGTCAGGGTGTCATTCCTAAGGAGGTAATGAAGGGAGTCGACTGCTATGATAAACAATGAAGAGGCTAGAGGGAAACCTTGCCTGATGGATCTGGTAAGCTCAAAGAATTCTGATCTAACCCCATTGCCCTCTACTGCCGCCATTGCTCCATATAGTAGAGTAGAAACCATTTTGCAAAAGAAGTTTGGGAAACCTAAGCATTCAAGCATACAAAGGATAAACTTCCACTCAATCCTATCATATGCTTTCGCATAGTCAATAAGAAGCATGGAACAGTTCTTCCCAGAGACCTTGGCCTAGTCTAGAGCTTCCCAGCAAGTAAGAAGATTTTCTAGGATGTATCTTCCTTTCACAAAACTTCTTTGGGTAGTGTTAATCACTTTAGGGAGGATGTCCACTAGTCTGAGGGCAAGAGTTTTGGCTATAATTTTATACCCTACATTAAGTAGAGTAATTGGTATCCAATTTTTAATTAGGAGCCTATCTGCTTCCTTGGGAATAAGTTTAATGAGACCTACATTAAATTATGGGCCTAAAGTTCCCACCTATAATGCTTCTTCAAATATTTTGAGCAGGTTATGAGAAATCCAATCAATTTTGTACTTATAAAACTCTATTGTAAGTCCATCCAGTCTAGGTGCTTTGTCATTGGCCATACTCAAGATTTCCCTTCTGATTTCACTATGAGTGATTCCCTTTCCTAACATCTCTGCATCAGCTTCATAGATCTTATTTAGGACAATGCTCCTGATCTTCTACTTGGTAGATTTCATGTCACTACTATCTTTAGAGGTGACTAGCCATTTATAGAGTCTAGCAAATGCATTCACAATGTTCTCTTGTTCTGAGATAATCTTTCCTTCATCCCTTATACTGGTGATCTTGTGTTTGGCCTCCTTCTTTTTGAGGGTTTGGAAGAAGAACTTAGAACCTTTATCCCCTAGGTTAATCCAATTAGCTCTGGCCCAAATCTTAGCACCTTTAGTTTTGACAATCTGCAGCTGCCTTAGTGAGTCTCTGCACTTCATGACTCTGTCTAGGTGCTGAGGGCTGTATGAGCTATCTTGGATTTGGGCCTCGGCCTCTTGTAGGTCCTCAACCAGTTTAAGCTCTCTCCACCTGCCATCCTTGGCTTTCTTTTGAGAGGAACCTCCAGCAACGCTATAATGAACATGCACAAAATAATAGAAATATAGAGCAAAGTAGAACTCAGAGTGAGTCTATTGATCACAGGCCACTTTGAGGGGGTAACCTCCTTTGAGCAAGCTCAATACAATAAACTCTTTGGTACCAACAAAGGACTCAACACCCACTTATATACTAAGTGCGATCTAGAAAAGTAATACTACCTATGCATGTGAGATAATAAAATAAACTAACGGGATGACTTACAAAGCATATGCATCCAACAACACTACACTAATAAAATAAACAAAAGGAACACATAGGTTCTTAACATGCCCTCCCCCTCAGAAAAAGCTTTGTCCTCAAAGCTTAAGGTGTGGAAATTGTTGCTGAATCTGAAGAAGGGGTTCCCATGTAGCATCCTCTGGTTGCATGCCATGCCACTGAATCAATACCTCAGAGATAGAGCGAGAGCGAAGCTGACGAGTGCACCGGTCAAGGATTGCCTCAGGCTCTAAAATAATGGATCCTTCCTTATCCAATTCAGGTAGAGTAGTTTGTGCTTTGATGTTAGTGCCAAGAACTTGCTTGAGACAAGAAACATGAAATATTGGATGAATGCGAGAAGAAGGAGGAAGTTCTAGTTTGTAAGCAACTGAACCAATCTTCTGCAAAACTTTATATGGCCCATAAAATTCAGGGGCCAACTTATGACGCCCTTTAAGCTTCAGGGAGGATTGCTTGTATGGTTGAAGATGAAGAAAAACCATATCCCCAACTTGAAAAGAGCACTCAAAATGATGTTGATCTGCTTGCTGTTTCATGTGATTGCGGGTTATGTGAAGATTATCCTGTAAAGTATGAAGAATCTGATCCCTGGTGCAGAGAACTGTGTCAACTGCTTGAACTGGTGAACTGCTGGGAGTGTAGGGAAGGAGTACTGGGGGTACCTACCCATAAACTACTTCATAGGGAGTCATTTTAGATGTCGTATGGTAAGAGGTATTATACCACCATTCTGCAAGAGGAAGCCACTTGGCCCACTGATGTTGCTGTTTAGAAGTGAAGCAGCGAAGATAAGTTTCCAAAAATTTGTTGACGATTTCGGTCTGACCATCAGTTTGTGGGTGATAACCCGAACTCATCTTCAGTTTGGTACCAACTTGCTGAAACAATGCTGTCCAAAAATGACTGGTAAAAGCTGCATCATGGTTAGAGACAATGGAAGAAGGGAGGCCATGTAGATGAAAGATCTAGTCCATGAAGATCTGTGCAACTGAGGAGGCAGTATAGGGGTGGCTGAGGGCACAAAAATGACTATATTTGGAGAGATGATCAACCACAACCAAAATCATTGTTTTGCCACCAGATTTAGGAAGCCCTTTGATGAAATCCATAGAAATATCAATCCAAATCCGTGTAGGGATGGGCAAGGGTTCCAATAAACCAGGAGGGAGGGTCGTTTCACCCTTGTGGCGTTGGCAGGTATCACATTCAGCCACCATCTATTGAATCATCTGTTTCATTCCTTTCCAAAAAAAATTTCGCCTTGCCCGCTCATAAGTCTTGAGAAATCCAGAATGTCCTGCCGAAGGAGAAGCATGGAGTTCATAAAAGACAGCCTGTTGCAAATCTGGATTTTGAGGAAGCACTAGACGCCCCTTATAGTGGAGAGAAGCACCATCCCATGAATAATGTGGTACCATAGAAGGATTATTGGCCAACTGGTGAATGATCTGAGATAAAGAGGGGTCACTGACATAGCCCTGTTGAACAGATTCTAACCAATTTGGGATTGGCATAGAAATAGCTGAAAGTGAAGCTTGATCATCAAATGTGTGGGAAAGAGCATCAGCCACAATATTGTCCTTACCCTTCTTGTAGGTGATCTCATAATCATACCCCATGAGTTTGCTGACCCATTTCTGTTGTGCAGGGGAGGATACTCGTTGTTCCAGGAAGTATTTCAAACTTTGGTGATCAGTCTTGATGCAAAAATGACTCCCAAGGAGGTATGGTCACCACTTCTATACAGCATGCAAAATAGCCATCATTTCTTTTTCATATGTAGATAAGGCTAGATTCTTACCAGAAAGAGCTTTGCTAGTGAATGCAATAGGATGGTCATCTTGAAGGAGAACAGCACCCAGTCCATTGCCGCAAGCATCACTCTCAATAGTAAAGGGCTTAGAAAAATTTGGCATAGCAAGAACAGGTGTACTACACATAGCTTGTTTCAGTTGTGCAAATGCATTCTTAGCAACCTGGGTCCAGGTAAAAGCATCATTTTTTAACATAGCTATCAATGGTGCTGCAATCTTCCCATAATTCTTGACAAACTTCTGGTAATAGCCAGTCAAACCCAAAAAACCTTGAAGGCTCTTAAGAGTTTGAGGATGTGGCCAATTTTTCATGGCATCTATTTTGGTAGGATCCACCCGAACCCCATGGTGTGCAACAATATGCCTGAGATACTCCACTTCCTTCTGGCCAAACACATATTTTGACATTTTTGTACAAAGTTGATGATCAGAGAGAAGTTGCAGGATGAGTTCCAGATGATGGAGATGCTCAGCCCAAGTTTTGCTATAGATGAGAATATCATCAAAGAAGACCAGAATGAATTTTCTGAGGTAGGGCTGAAATATTTTATTCATCACTGCTTGAAATGTTGAAGGAGCATTAGTGAGGCCAAAGGGCATGACTAAAAATTCATAGTGACCATCATGTGTGTGGAAGGCTGTTTTAGGAATATCCTCCTCATTGACCCTAATTTGACGATACCCAGAACGAAGATCCAACTTTGAGAAAAAATGAGTGCCATGAAGCTCATCAAGAAGTTCATCAACAACTGGAATGGGAAACTTATCCTTTATGGTGATATTATTAAGGGCTTGAAAATCAATGCAGAGTCACCAAGACCCATCTTTTTTGCGGACCAGTAGAACTAGAGATGAAAAAGAACTAGTACTAGGGCGAATAATACCTTGCTTCAATAAATCATGAACAAGCATCTCAATTTTAGTCTTTTGATGAAAGGGGTAGCGGTAGGGCCTGATATTGGGTGGGATGCTACCAGGAAGGAGCTGAATACGGTGGTCCTCTGGGCGAGACGGTGGCAAGCCTGTAGGTTCAACAAATATAGTGGAATACTTATCCAAAATTTGTTATAGATCTGCAGGAGTACTAGAGACTGCTGATGGCTGCATTTGGATGGAATGGAGCTGAGCGATGACACCATGTGAATTCTTCTTAAGAAGCTTTTCCATACGATGTGAACTGATGATGCTGAGAGACCTAGGCTGCAAGCCTGTCAAAGTGTGTTGTTGCCCACTGACTGAAAACTTCATCCAAAGTTCAGAAAAATCCCAGAGAATGGGACCAAGAGTGCGTAACCATTGGGCACGCAAAACCACATCACAACCCCCTAAGGGCAAGGCAAACATGTCAGAGCGTAGGGTATAATCTCCAATAGAGAGACACACATTGCGACATTTCCCTTTGCAAGGTAAAGTGCCCCCATTAGCAATCATGACTTCAAAGTTAGAGCAGGGATGAACAAAGCAATCAGCCCGTTTGGCTATGCTGGGGTCAATGAAGTTGTGAGTGCTACCAGAATCAATGAGGATAGTAAGAGGGACCTTCTTGAAGTAACCCCGAACCTGCATGGTTTGTGGGGTAGTGACTCCGGCCAAAGCATGGACAGATATCTCTGGTTGGGCTTCTGGTTCAACCTCTTCATCTACTATTTCTTGAGCATCTTCATACTCTTCCTGTTCGGGTGGGGAATCTACATCCAAGAGATAGAGCATTTGCTGCACACATCTATGGCCTCGGGACCATTTTTCATCACAATTATAGCAAAGCCCTTTTTATACCAGATGAGAGGAACCTCCACTTTTTTTACCCTTTTTTTACCCACCACTTTTAACATTGTCTACCATGAGCTGGTGGTTTGGTTCCACTTAGTAGCCTCTGAGGTATGTTGCATAATATTATCATTGAACTAGGCTATAATCTTAATGACAGCCAACACATCTAGGTCTTTTAGTAGGGAATAGTTGAGGGAAAATCTTATTTTCTTAACAGCAGAGGGAGCTTGTTCTGCTATCAGTTGAAATGAGGAAACTATGGGGTGCTGATCTAAAAGGGAGAAGGGATGGACTTTGACACAATTATCCACTGGCTGGGGGAGATAGCTAAAAAATTATCTATTGATGTAGAACCTATCAAGCCTGGAGTAGATCATCTTATCTCCTCTCTGGAAGTTGGACCATGTGAACCAAATACCTTTAGATTCATATTTCTTGCCTACTAGGGGATCGAATAGGTTCAATTTGGATAACATCCTATTCCTAAAGACCATCTCATTTCCTTTCCATTCAAATCGCATACCTCCTAATTTTTCTTGAGCCCTCTCAATCATTTTGACATCTCTTGCAAATATCTAGGGAATGTTATCTAGGTCTGAGATCCATCTCCAAAGGTTAATCCTTGAGTTGTGCTCATTGGGGGCATATACTGAGAAAACTCCAAATGAGTGTCCTTCTTCTTCCACAATGATCCAAGTTTCTCTATTACAGGGAGAGGACCCCCACTTCCTGACTTTCTTCCTCCATCTAAGCCCAACTCAAATTGAGGTTCCCCCTCTCCCCTTCTAGTGTTTGGTGGAGAAAGCATCAACATCTTTCCAAATGCACTTTAATGCAATGTCTAAAGAGAATCCTACTTCTTTGACTTCTTGTAGCATAAGAATATCAATATTTCTGATGAGATTTAAAAACCCTCTTAACTACATATTTCTGGTCCAAGGATTATAATCTTTTGACATTCCAGGAAGCACAATTGACCACCATGAGGAATTCATTTGGTGGACTCCAGAGGAGCCTTAAAGTTCTAGAAGCACTGGGGGATTCCTTTCTTCTGAATATTGGTCGGCTTACTATTGCAAATAACATTGGGGGGTCTACCTCTCTTCCTCTTGGTGTAATTTCCTCCTTCAGATTTCTTATTCCTCTCTATCTTATCTAGCTTTGAAGCTATAAAGACAAACACCTTTGATTTTTCCTTCTTCCTTTGATCTGTTACAATTTCTCCCTCCTCAAGGTCTAGATCTTCCTTTCAGTCCAATTCCAACCCTGCCTCTAGGATGGGAGAGACTAGTTGCTCATTCCCCCCTTTCCTCCATAAGAGAAACTTCCATGAATCAGGTGGGGGGGAAGGGGTGGGGGGGCAGGGATAATCACTGTAGAGAAATCATTTAGCCTATCTATATTATCTGTGGAAGGAGGGTCATGAGTTGGGCATGGTGAGTGTGTGGGTTTTGAAGATTCCTCTAAAATGGGGGAATCAAGGGAGAGAGAAAAGCTACTAGGGCTACCAGATCTCTCCACCAGAGTCACCAGGGTGGGAGTTGGAGTAGAGTCAGTATCTCTACCTAGAAGGGAGATTGAATAAATTTTCCAATTCAGCTTTGGGGCATATTTCATCAAAGAGGCTTTTGATTGGATCCTCTCCAGTGCTATCTGTTGGACATTCTTGGTTTTTTGATTGCGTACCAAGCTATCTATTGATATTTTTTAGCCCAAAGTCTAGGTCTTCTATCGATGGAAATTCTCTGAGTGCTTTAGAGACCTTGTGGATAATAGGCAGGGTTTTAGGGGGGTACTTAAAATGCCCTTTGAGTTTGCAAGGGTTGCACAAATGGTTGTTGAATCCTGTTGCTAGTTACCAAGAGGATTAGCTAGGCTATTATTGGGTTCTCCTCCATTCACTAGAAATGGGGGTGGGTGATGAATTTGGTTGTGGAGGGTCCATCTATCCTATTAAGGATTTCTGGGAAGGGAGACCAGAAGAGAGGTTAGAAGAATCCTTTTGATTATCTATCACAAGACCACGCTTGCTCAAAATGAGATAGTCTTGTTTTCTATGTCCTTCTTTTCTATACAGGTAGCAACTATTGAACCCTCCCAAGAATGTAATGGGTCAGACATTAGGGGTACCGAGATGATATTTCTGGATTCGATTGTGTGTATTTTTAGCATAAATGTTTCGGATCACACTCTATGATCCATCATTAGGGGTACCACCGAGGTCAAACTAAAGGGATTCAAGAAGGTCTACACCTGGTTTGAGAGAAATAAGAACCCTAATACCTTTGTGAGGGATAAGTACATTGGAGCGATCAACTCTTATAACTTTTCCAACTAGTTTGAGGGTCTGTGGAATGAGAATAAGAAAAAAGGGCAAGACATTGTCGATAACTATCCATCTAGGGCTAGAGAGGGTGAGAACTTCACTGTGCAAGGCTTCCTACGACCAAGGAATGGCTCTGAATTCAAATGGACCCAACTTTCCAAAACCTTTTCTCAGCGATAGCCTTTTGGGCTTTAGGGTCACAAAAAAAATTAGATAAATAAGCCTTTCTAAATCATTCTATAGTAAGAAAACTGAAACTCTAGTCTATGACACCACACATGTTGAAACTAGTCATTAAGAAATGCCCTAGATGGAACTATCGAAACATCAACAACAAATAAAAATATTGTAGTATCTCTAAGCCTACTTTTTCTCTAATTCAATTGCAAAAACCATTTGGGGATTAGGCTTGATAACAAGTCTGGGGGTCACTGAAGTCTTACCTCCAACTCTTGCACTTGATTCTACAATTTTTTTCAACAGTCAAGATGAAAAATACCCCCTCTGATAGTGTCCTCTCATCCTAGATGGATTTTTTAAAGGATCTCTACTTCCTTGGCTTCTCCGCTCTCCATACACAGCAAGACTTTGTTCTATAATTTCCTAGAGACTCCGAACCGACCATCGCTTTTGCTCCAGTATTTTTAGGAATAGTAGTTTTGCTAAGAGAAATGATTGGGTTCTTCTTGCCAGCCATCTTTAAGGCAGGGGAGGTTAATGTCATTAACTTCCCCAGGGGATTCGGACACCACTAAGGCTTGTCCCTTCCCACACACCACGGGAGGCTCAGAGTTCCACCGCCTTCAAACCTAAACCCTAGTTACAAAGAAAAATTTTCACATCACCGCTTTTACTTCTATTTTATTATTTATTTGATAATATCCTAAAGTTTGATCACTTTATCCTAAGATTTATTTAATTTAAAGAATATATCATCTTTTAATTAAATAAAATGCACTTTATCCTATGTGTGCACATGAAAAAAGAATTTCCTACTTTTAAAAAGGAAAAAAGAAAAAGACTTTTTGTCTACACATTAAATACACATTTCCAGGATGAGTGGAATCTCGTTTTGTCTCTTAATCTCTTCCACACATCTTTTTGCCTCTTAACCATGTCCATTGACTTTGCCTCTTGAGAATCTTGTGTACCAAAGTCAAAATGAGGATTATTCTCCACCCTTAGATTTTGTCTCTTAATCTCTCACCATCCATTGCTCTTTAAAAAGGGGACTCTCTCCTCATTCTTTCATATCTTAGACTTATGCTATTTTTTGTGCTATCATTTTGTTTACTTGCATTCTAGAGCATTTGGAGTACTTATTTTGCATCTTGCATGCTAGTTTACTTTGTTCAAGCATCATTTATTAGCATTTTTCTTATTACATTTATCTTAAATCAAATAGCTTAATTAGGAGGTATTGTAATATTGTTAGATTAGCTTTGATTTCCTTGTTCTTGCATTTGTATCACTGTTTAGTTCTTGCATATCATCTTAGATTACTTTCATTTACATCAGCATTTGAATCTTCTGTTCTATGGTGCACCTTGCAAAGGTCTGGCTTTAAAGGTTCATTTGAGAGTCGTCACTCATACTATTTAGACTCTTGCACATCATAGATTAAGAAACTATAATCCACTTCTTGAATTTTCCTTCTTCATGGATTCTCTCAAGCATAATGGTTTATAGAATGTGTCACATTTTTATCACACAATAATTGTTATCTAAATCAACTTTTATTATACTTAATTAGAATATATTTATGTATTTAAGTTAGATTAAATTTTAAAATTGAATTATAATTAGAGTTAAAATTAAAACTATTAAAATTATATAATTTTGCTAATTTTAAGGTACACACACATATTCTACCAATCAATTTTTATTTCAAAATATATTCAAATAGTCAAATTGACCAAATTTATATCTAATAAAAGTTATGCT
>BSBK01014242.1:0-40000 GCA_027943335.1 Chamaecyparis obtusa
CTTAGTTGAAAATGAATGTGTAGTTGCAGCGTATGTCTGTGTAGCTAAAGAGCATGTTTGTGCAGCAAACTGCTAAAACTGCACATACATGTGGGGTACCTGCGCAGCATATTAGAAAGTTTTGGGACTGCGCATTTAGGAAATAAATTTGTGTAATGTACTTCGACACATTTTTCTAAAATTGGTTGTGCATTAGTGTAGGGGAATGATGCATATGTTAATTTTGTGCATATGTGTAGTTGCAGCGTATGTATGTGTAGCTAAAGAGCATGTTTGTGCAGCAAACTGCTAAAACTGCACATACATGTGGGGTACCTGCGCATGCATATTAGAAAGTTTTGGGGACTGCGCCATTTAGGAAATAATTTGTGTAAATGTACTTCGACACATTTTTCTAAATTGGTTGTGCATTAGTGTAGGGGAATGATGCATATGTTAATTTTGTGCATATGTTAGGGGATGTTACACAAGCATTTTTCTGTGATGTGCATTCATGTTAGGTTTTTTAAAATTGGAAAGGATCAAGTAAATTAGGTCAAACCAAATATCGATAGGTTGATGTGATCTGTCAGCTAGGTGTTTAGATCGATTTTGTTGAAGGTAGGCAATATCATAGCATGGTCGATAGTCAACCCACCCAATTAGATAATTCATAGAATTATCTTGATAGGCATGTGATAAACATGTGTTTGATTTAGATATAGGATAGATAAATAGATCAATATGTGTGAAACCTAATAGTTTTTTTGTGTTTGGTTGGTTGCAATAGGAAGATATCACAGACATTCTGATGTCACATGAGAGTATTTCATACTCAGAAATTAAGGCCAGTGCTATCAAGACTAACAGATTGTTGATAGGCTTGACAAGTTTGTACCATGTATCTATACACCCTAGATCAGGGTGAACCTAGGCATGTTGACAGCAATTAATAGAGCGATGGCACTCAGAGATAAGTACCTTCCATCTTCCCATAGGGGAGATGATGCTACTCTAGAAGATGGTTTATCGCTTCCTCTAACATCCCATCATAGGGGGGCTAGTATAGTATGATAGGCATGGTGGCTTGGTTGAGTGAAAAGAAGATTTTGGGGATGATGATATTGATGAGACTGAGATTAGCTGGGAGGATATGGTTGATTTGTACAAGCCTTCTCAGTTGTATTGGCTAGAGCGATTAGTGGATTCATCTATCCAGATCAACGATCCCATGATTTTGCAGTTGGCTGGGGGCAGACCCTCTAGAGAGATGATGGAGGATGGGACCCATTTTGTGTGGGGTGTTTCTTGTTGGCACATTTATACCATGATTTACATCAGGTTTATATCAAAGAGATGCTTCTTTATCTGTAGGAGTGAGCATATCGGTGTGACCAGACCGAGTGGCGATGAGGTTCAGAGGTGTAGAGTAGCCATATGTCTTTCTATATGCATCCATCTAGTCTCATCATAAGTTGGGATAGTTAGGTTTTGGAGATATGCCTTTGACACCATTGATACTATTATATGGAGGCCATACATTGGTTGTGAGTTGTGGGAGGATGAGTGACAGCCGAGATTTTGTTTGAGTCCAGTGGTTGATTGGGAGGACTCCCTACATTATTGAGAGGAAGCTCATAGGCTGGGTACTATGACAATTTGGCCGGATCTATGGTATGCCACTGGGCATGACAGAGTTCACTCATACTCACCAAGAGAGGTAGGATTGGGGGCCCATGGTTTCTTTTGAGATTACATGACAGGAGTTCCTAGACATGTTATTTTAGGCATGGTTGATGAGATAGGGGGTCATAGACCGAGTCATGATGGTAGTGTATGAGAGGTACATGAGGGACCACCCATTCCTTTGATTAATAGATCTAGTAGAGAGGCCACACCCGTCGAGATGTGGGTGAAGGTAGGAGAGATAGGAGATGGGGGAGAGGCATCAAAAGAAAAGGGAGGAGATGGTAGTGGTGATGGAGGTGATGATAGAGGTGGGGATGGAGGTGATGGAGGGAGAGAGGAGAGATGTGGTCCTTGTATGAGAGGTGGAGGAGGGTGACTATGGGGGATTATGCCACCCCCCAATAGGTACCAAGACCACCACTTGAATAGATATAGATAGGTGCCTAGCATAGATACTAGCATAGGCACTAGCATAGATACTAGAAGGAGCATAGGTACTAGCACATGTGGAGGTAGAGGATATATTGGGATAGGATGATCCCATATAGGACAAGTAGATGTTCAATATAGCAAGGGAGTATGTGGCAGATGCCTGAAATTGGTGCACAGAAGGAGTAGGTGGTGATGGACATAGGGGGCTAGGATCCCTATCTATAGAGATGTGCTGAGGAGGATGATATTGACATTGACACATTTCTAGTCAGACTAGCAATGACATAGGTATAGGTTGACCACGTCCCGGGCTAGAGAGACAGGTGGAGAGGCTAGAGGTAGAGCTAGTAGAGGTTAGATAGGAGTGTGATGTTTCTATAGAGAGGTTGGGAGAGTCTAACACTTTTTTAGATGAGCTAGAATTTACATAGGCACTGGGGCCACATGCAAACAACCTTCATATGATGATGAGAGCTGGTAGGGATATCACCTACTGGAAGGAGGCATATAGACGGGTTATTCCTAGAGACCAGTGGATAGGGAGCTTTCAAGAGAGCTCATATGTAGTGTGGAAATTTGTATACTAATAGGGATTAGGTGGTAGTTGAGGCACATCTTCATGCCCTCTGAGACCACCCATAGGTTCAAGCGATCCAAGTACAACAATGTCATCTATTGCATCCCAGAGACACAGATAGAATGAGTTAGGGGGCAGCGGCTCATAGACATTTGGTATACACTTTTGTATTTATATCATTGTATCATGATGTATTTCTAGACTTGATAGACACATTGGACAATGGGATAGTTTATTGGTTTTATGGACTCGTGTATGATGCATTTCTATTATGATGGACTCTTTATGATGCATTTTTATTATGATATATGTATGTGAGTACTAACATATGCAGGATGTAATGATTTATTTGATATGCACTTTAATTATGATCTATCATGTGATGATTATCTCCCTATGATGCTATTTTGAATAATGATTATGTTATGGATCATACAATTTTATGGACCTAATGCAATGTAAGTGAAAAATGTAACACGTGTGAAATGATTGATATTATAATGATAATGAATGTGATGTTTTTATAGACATAATGAGTAAGTTGAAAGTGACAATGTAAGTAAATGAACATGTAATTATTGATAATGAAATATATGAAATGAATAATGTATAATGGATAAGTAATCGAAAAAGGTTAATAAAATATAATATGACAATGGTTAAGTGAAAAATATGTAATAACATGTAACTAAATGATCTAAAAATGTATTGTGATATAGAATGAATATGTACAAATGACAAATGATGATGATAATAAAATAGGATAAAATAAGACAAAATGACAATAATATACCACTAAATAATCTAAAAATATATTTAAAACAAAATGGGTATATACAAATGAATAAGCTAATAAGATAAAATAAGATGATAGTGATAATAATATATGTAAATGAACAATGTGTAACTAATGATAAAATTGATTAAAATTGAATATGTAGATTTAATGAGGTAACAAGAAACCTTTGTTTTTTTCTTTTGTTTTTTTTAAATTCCAACTATCCTCAATTTCAATAACAATGTGTCCAACATGAGAAGAATAACCTGTTAGGGTTTTTTCTTGTCTTAGGATAGATTCCTATATGATCCCATTTTAAAATTATAACTTCAACTTTAAGAGAGACTAGAAAAAGACCTAATTGCTAAGGATTGGATAAGATCCTTCTTCATTTTTGAGTTCCACACACACTCATGTAGGTATTACCTTAATAAATGATTGTAAATACAGTTTTGAAAGGTGGACACTGATTTTGTTGCCTTGATATAGCCCTACTAAACTATTTTGAGAAAAATTTGTAAATAATGATCATTAAAGTGATACAAAGTTTCAACAAGAAACTATGATTTGAAACGACAACATAAATCAATGGTACAAGGACTTTCATCCTTCTTCCTTTTGAGGAGGGATAACCTTTATGATTCTCTCTTTTTAGAATCAGTAGAATAAAAGATTGAATCCTAGAAACAACCTTAATCAATCATATTCAAGAAACTTTTAAACATCAAAATAACAAGTCATAGAAGATTTTCAAATTGTTTTAACTTCTAGATCAAAAGATAGAATATAAAGTTGAAAAGACAATCTAGACCAGTGCCTTATCTATTGGGCAAAAGAAATCTAAACATATACTTGCAAAAGAAGTTTAAGAATAATACATTAACATGCCTTGCATATTATACAATTTCAAACAGATTGCCGTACAAACCATTCTTTTAACCTAATATCATTATCATCAAATTTCCACGAATATAATTACTCCTAGGAACAAATTATGAGGAATTTTAATTCTTTCCTTGAAAGAAACTCATAAATCTATGTCACACCAGATATATTTTAAATGCCTAGCACATAAAACATAAAGAGTAAGCATACGAGATAGAAAGACAAGAACAATATAAGGCATAAATTGCATTGTATTCATATTGAAATCAAATTTACAGTAATATATTCAAACTTCTTTACTCAAAGAAACCAGACATAAAATTTCAAAGGTCTGTCTCAGAGCAACAAGTTTTTTTTTGTTTTTTTGTTCTATATTTCTCCACCCTCTTTTTCAAAAGACCTTTTAAAACTATATATATAAGGTCTGACCATCTTAGAATTCCCCTAAAAAGTTGGGAATACAACAAGCTTCAGATGGTCAAAACCCTAACCCTAAAGCATAAAAAAAAAAATGCAGTACAATTAGGCAGTGGAAAGGCAAAGAATCCTTGACTTGTAGTATCCTCCGCTGTTGTTGTTGACACTTCTTCTTGAAAGCATTAATAACACCTGTAGTAGCCATAAAGAAAGGTGGTGACCACCAATTTCAGCTAACCCTCACCATTGCTCAAGAAAATTGATGACCCCTGCACTCAAAATATGTGTCAACATCAGGATGCCTTTTAATCATCTAGAAGATCAAGGTCTACTACAGTGGACTTAAGTATTTTAGGCTTTGTTGCTTCATCCCACGTAGTTACTTTATCTTCTGAAGGCCATGGGAAATTTTGTACTATCTGCAATTGTGCCTTTTGCCTCTCCCATCTAGCATCCATTATTATCTTGACATCTATCAAGAATTTAGAAAATTCTACTTCTACCTTTACTGCATCATCCAAAAAATTATTAAATTTATTCATATCTACCCCACCGCCTACTTTGACAAAATTCTCCCCTTTAGGCAATTTGAGATCAAAATCTGATCTCCATTGATCTACAGTCTTCAAAGTACCATTGTCATCCTTTATCTTAGGAATGAATTTATTAGCCTCTTCTTCCAAAAATGTTAATTTTATTTCTACCAATTTGGCTTTTCCTTTGAATAATGGGAGAAGAGTCTTTATTCTATTTATCTCTTCCCCTACCTGCAGTACTTCCTCAGGTATATCTGGCCTAAAAGGTTGTACTGCTGCTAACTTCTCAAAAAGTGGAGTCCTTACTGACCAAATTACATAAAAAGAATTCAAAATTGAGATGCAATTATTTATTTCTACTTGCATCTCTGGCAACTTGAGATAGGCAACATAAATTGTCTCAACCTTCTCTTTTAACTTCAAAATCCTATACTGCAGAATTTCTAGCAATGTTTGTACAATTGCTTTATTTTTACTTTCTTCAATTTCCTCTGAAGAAATAATACCTTCTTCACGTACTACCTATACTTCTTTCTCAATTACAACCTCCTTTGGAGGAGGTGGAGGTGCAGCTTCCATATTTATTATTTTAAAATTTAGTTTATCAACTAATTTTTCAAATTCTTTCTCCTTTATTATGTGCAACTCCCTGTCTTTGACCAAAGCAGTGTAATCATCATATAGCTTCTGATGTCTTTCTGATAGTTGCTTGGTCTTGTCTTCATTTAATTTGGCAAAATTGGTCAAAATTTGGGAAATTTCTAAGTCCCTTGTATTTTGGATAGACCAAATCATCTTATCCCCATCCATATGCTCTTTTATATTCAAAATTGATGGCTTTTTGTCCTTGGGGTAGAGGCTCCACATGGCTAATGCCTTATTCTTTGGGCTATATCCGAACCCTTTTATCAAATCTCCCACTTTCTTTTCTGAAGTCAGGGTAATATCCTCCTGTCTCCTTATTTGATCAATAATAAATGCAGAGGCCAAATCCCATCCAGGTAGTAACAACATATTACTAGCTTTTACTAACCTCCTGGCCTCTTCAGGGGTTATCTCTTCATTCTCTGGATCATAATCCTTTATTGCTTCCAAGGCCTCAGTGGGAATCTGGCCATCTTCTCCAATCTACACTGTAGAGGCTACTTGTCACTGCTTCTGCCAGAGGAGGAAGTCTTTGAATTCACTGCTCTTGATGAATTCATCATCTTTTAGAAAGTCCTCCTGCTACTGGATTCTCTCATCTATGCACATAGCAAGAGGAAATTCTACTTCCTCAACTATCTCTTTCTATTTCTTCTTTTCCTCCCTGACCCTTTTTCTAATTTCATGGTCATAAGTTGTTTGGCCAAGGATGACAGCAGCAACCATATCTCTTTTTTCAGCAAGCTTTACCTGTGATGACTCTCCTACCATTAATTTTTGCCTTTTGGTAGGTGGTTCTACCTCATTATGAGAGCCAGGAACCTCTTTTAGATCAATTATCTCATTTTCATCCCCTCTTTCTTCAGGGGCATCAGGGGGAAGTTCTTGGGCAGGGTAACTATGAATAGAATACCCCCCTTCACTATCTTCTTCATATTCTGATGAGGAGTGCTTCTTCTTCTTTTTTAATTTTTCTAACTTATCCTCAATCAGTTGTTCCCCTTGCTCCATCAGAATGTTGTAATTCTTCATCATAATCTCTAATCTCTGGAGATATGGAAAATTAGGGTAAAATCCCCCAAAATTGACATCTTTTCTTCTCATGGATTTCTCTAGTTGGAATAATTGATCCAACTGCCAAGACCTTGTCTTAGCCTCATCCTCATCAAGAATATTTCTAACTACGTCCTCTTCATAGGACTCATCATGTATTTTATTAAGAGGGATGGTAGGAGTGTAATATCTCCTAGCAGTAGCCAAAAATCCCTCGGGATCAACAAATCTAGGATGTGCAGCAGGCATCTTAAACTGTAACAAATATGTATTAACCTTTTCAAAAGCCCCTTTTCCAATTGTTAAATTGGCTAATCTGAAATGCCTAGGGGTGAATGTACCCTTCCTATATGGGACTAGATGCTCTTTATCTACAAGCATGATTTGCTAGATGAACTCAAGGGTTGCAATCCTAGGGGGAACATTATTAGGCAAAATGTGGGGTGGTTGTGGGCATCCATAGACCCTTATCAATGTATACCCTTCTCTCAAATAGAAGTCACCCCAATTGTGATCATGATTATCTTTCCACTTATCTACATATTCCATGGGTCTAAGAAGTTGCAAGGTTTTGATAGGAATTCTTGAAGAATTCACACCCAAATGGAAAAGAATAGCATCTACTATTATATTCTCAAAAATACAAAAATCACGCTTAGGGGCCGTTGGACTCTAGACATCTAACTAGGACTGTACAGGGTTAGGTTGGCCATTCCATTGAAATTTAGGTCTTAGGTACTATAGATTAAACATATTTACATTATGGTAGAAGATAAGATGCATCAGCATGGAGTAGTGCAAAAATTTGGGAGGGTATTCTTTCTTTCTTATCATTTCTAAACCCTCATGTATCTTCTGAATACAGTACCCAATGTAATCATACCCATGACTAGTGTGGCATGATTGGGAATCCATTACTAACATCAAAATTTCAGGGGAAATCCTCTCCTTAGGAGAATGAACACCCAAAACTCTACATAACCCATATACAATATATTTCATGTAAAATTTTAGATCCTTTAATGCATAGGGGAGGCCTCCTACCATGGGTGCAATATAATTTCTATTTCCCTCAGGGACATTGGGCTAAATAGCAGTCACAACACCCCCAGATTCCCTCGCATATCTATTTTTCAGAGATTGCAGGTTAATCTTTGTGGCCATAGGGACATCTATCCCAAAAGTCCTCATGAACGTACCTCTGTCTAGGGTTATCAAAGAAGAACCATCTGTCTTTCTAATTGTTTTAGAGAGGGGGTCATATCATTTAGCCAAGGAGACAAGAAGATCAATGTCAAAAAATACATCAGGGACAATCATCTTTGCAAACCCTGAAGTCCACGGGTTTGACACAGGATGGGCCTATCTTGATTCTTCTGGAAGTAGTAAAATAGATTCATGGCCGGTATGTCATGATTCTTAGCATCCTCACATTGTAAATAAACATCAGAGAAGATATCATCACTAATCTTCTTGTTCTGGGTAGAAACAGGCAGTAATTCAATGAATTCATCAGAAAAACTAATCTTTTGCTGTGCGGTTGCCCTACTGGTTGATGGGGTGCTAACTGTAGCCTGACTCATGATGATTGCTACTAAAACTTCCTGTCCGCTCTATAAATTCTGGTCTTCCATAAGCTCTGTGATTGCCAAAATCTCTGGTTGCTCAAATGCTCTTTGCTCTGGAAATACTCTTCTCTCTGATTGCTCAAATGCTTGGTAGAAATGAGAGAATGACCAACTTTTGAGTTTTAATGGCGAAGAATTGATTACAACTTGGATTCCTGCAACAATGTCACTTCTGTAATTAAGACTACGTGCTCCGCAACTTAATGTCTCAGCTGCCATCGAGAGGTGACATGTTTTTAAATTTCATCTTTTGGCGACCTAGCAACTGAAGGAAATTTGAAGTCTCATAATAAATTTGGCGCCTTTCTAAATATTCTGAGATTCAACGACTATAGTACTCTTTCTAGTTGCGGGAATGTATTTCCTCATTCTGAGATTAAGCGACTAAGCCATCATCACATAATTTTCTATTTGAGATCTGGCGACTATAGTATCTCAGAGTTGCTAGATGTTTTATATTTCTTAATTCTTTTCTAGCGATCACATGAGTGAGCCTTTCCTTTTATTAATTTACTTCTCTTAGCGATCACATGACTATAGTTTTCTAAGTCACCAAATAAAATTTCTTCTATCTGAGATCTGATGACTAAGCTTAATTCATCTTTCAATATTTTGGCTGTCTGAGATTACGCGACTATAGTTTCTCCAAGTCGCGAGAAGATTATTTCCTTTTAAATTTCAATCAGCAATCACCCGACCGAAGTAGACATCTGGCAAACTGGTGACTAAAGGAAGTCTTCTGATCACTGAATAACTCATTCCCTTTTCTAAGATTAAATGTGAGCCACACGATCTTCATCTAACGACAGTCGCTAGGTCTCAGAAAGAAATAGTGACATCATAGTTTTTTTAGTGACTAAAGGATAACCATTAGATGGGAAGTTTATTAAGAAGATCAGACGGTAGTTGCTAGATCCTTTTAATATTTGTAGCTTGTTGACTTTTCTTCCAAGATCTGGTGACTAAAGGAAATGCCATTTTGATTTTTCTTCTGGAGAATCAGCGACTATAGTGGAACTCGTAGTCACTAGATGTTCTATCTTTTTAATCTTTTATCTTGAGATCACCTGACTTAAGCAACTTCAGATTTGGAGATCTGGTGACTATAGTCTGTCAACTTAATAAATCAAGTTGCTAGATCCACGTAAAGCATCTGGAGATTGCGTGACTAATGTTCATCGCTAAGTCTCAAGAAGATAAAGAATATGCTTCTTTTATTTGGCGACTTGGAGACTGGAGGATTTCTCATGGTCGGGAGATAAAGAGAAGTATGCTAAGATTATCATGCGACCTAGCGACCAAGGTAAACATCAAAGTGCACATACTTTTTAGAAAGTTTAAGTGACTTCGAAAAGGTAACAAAGAAATAGGAAGTCTCTTAGAAAACCTAGGGTTTTTAAAATACAACGGCTAGTTCTAGGACTTTAAATTCTAACTTCTTTCTCTTTTGATACAAAGAAACAATAAACCCTAATATTATTGGAAATTTTTTTTTGCAGAGGGTTTATTATGATCAAAAGATGACAAATTTCTTCAAATTTTTGGGGAAAAGATCAGAGTTGGGAAAAGGTACCAACATAACAAAGGAAAACAAATGAACTTCCAAGAAATAAATCCTGCAAAACCCTATTAAAATGAGCACTTTTATCCAAGAGGATCTTAAATGAGATGAAAAAATGAAATATGAAATGAACATCTCCACAACCTCACAAAACATCGTAGATGAGAGTAACCAAAATTTTTTTATCATCATTGAGCTCATTATGTTGCAAGAAAATGCAAGCATCATGGTATAATTAAACCAAGATGACCTGAGCACTTCTTACATGGAGTTTAATATAGTAAGCTTGACAAGCATCTAAGTATAATTAAACCGAGATGACCCAAGTTTTGTTTGCATAACAAACAATGAATATCCTCCCCTCCATCAGGGAATAAATATTTGAAGTCGAGGTATGTGTGGCATGTCACTATTAATATAATTTTCATATCAACATAAATTTTATGAGTCAATGCTTATTAAATTGATGAAGGCACTTATGCATAGACACCCCCAATTACTTATTCTTTCGACTTCATCGGAAAATACCCCACAAATAACAATTAAATAAAAATATCATGCCCCATCTCGGCTATTCTAATTAATGACATATGGGAGTTTTAAACTCATGTCAAGGATATCCCAAAATAGCATAAGAAACATGATAACAATGAAATCCAAATATGAATGCATAACCTATAACAATCATTCTAACATGCTTATAATGAATACACATTTCTTTGCCAAAAGATGTTCTTAAGTTTGTTGATCATATTGAATGATGCGTAGATGTTTCAAATGTATAGGTAAGTAATCATGTTTGATAGATATGTTACATGTTATGAGTCATTATCAAGATATCATTGTGTAGGAACTTTTGATTGTGTTTGTTTGTTTGGTAAATATACTCCCTTTTGTCCTCTAGGAGTCATGACTATCATAGATCCACTGCCCAAACTAGGTCGAGGACATGCCCCCAGCTAGGGTTTTGGACTGACTTATTATGGATGAAGAAAGACACACAAACTAGGATGAAGACCAAGACACTAGACTAAGCTATGGTGGGGACTTTATTATGGATAGATACAGTTGATGGAATGTTATGGGCGAGCTATTTTATTATGGATATATACATAGGGAGAGATACTATGGAATAGCCATTTTATTATGGATATATACAATGGGCAATACACTAGAAAAATCCTAATAGAGAGAGGAGCTAACCTGTCACAAATGGTGCCTATTTCTAGGTTTTCACCACATGTTTTTATTGTAGTTTTCTTATGATTTTTTTATTTTTTTTATTTTTTTTGTATTTTTATGTTTTATTTATATACATATCCCTTGCATTGGGATTTTAAGCATATAACTTCTTCAGATGCATACTTTTGAGAGGTTCATCCAAGAGATCACCTTTAGATGTTAATAACTGATAAGCCCCTGAGCCATACACTGTTATAATCACAAAAGGACTTAATCAATTGGGTTCAAATTTTCCCTTCTTCTCATGATGTTGTTGATTTTTGGGATTCTCACGAAAGACTAGATCACCCACCTAAAAATCTTTGGGCTTTACCTTATTGTTATACTGGTGAGACATCCTTTGCTAATAAACCTTAAAATGATGAAAGGCTTGTTGTCTACACTCATCTAGCAATTCCAATTTAGTTAAGCATTCCACTCTATACTCTTCATTTGGAATCAAGTCTCTTAGGGACACTCATAAAGAAGGTAACTCAGCCTCAAGGGACAAGACAACTTCAGAACCATAGACAAGGGAATATGGTGTGGCTCCAGTAGGTGTATGGATAGATGTTTGATAAGCCCATAAGATAGGATTTAATTAGATCTGCCAGTCATGGCCAGTGTCAGTGATAGTCTTTTGAAGTATTTTAACAATGGTGTTATTAGATGCCTCAACTTGGCCATTGCCCTGGGGGTAATAAATGGTGGAGTAGTGATGGGTGATGAGGAATTTTTTATATAGTTCATCTATGCCCTAATTTTGGAATTGCTTCCCATGATCATTAATAAGATGCATAGGGATACTATATCTATAAATGATATAATTAAGGATAAACATGGATATTTCTTTCCAGTGGCAATGATCAATGGTACAACTTCAATCCATTTGGTAAAATACTCAGTTGTAGTTATAATATACTTATGGTCCTTGGAAGATGGAGGGTGAATTTTTACCACAAGGTCAATTCCCCACTGACTAAATGGCAATGTGGTTGTAAAAGGATGGAGCTCTTGTGCCGGTGCATGAATAAGATTCCCATAAATCTGACATTTCTTACATTTCCTAGTAAAGTGAAAGGAATATATCTCCATAGTCGACCAGTAGTAACCCATACGTATGAGCTTCTTAGCCAAGGAAGGACCACTCAAATGTGTCCCATGAATACCCTCATGGACATCTCGTAAGGCAATTTGAGCTTCATCATGTTCACAACATCATAAGAGTACCATCAAGACCTCACCGATATAGGGTGTCAGATATTAAGACATAATGGGAGGCTTGTTGTAGAAGGGAACGTTTTTGGTTTTTGGATAGTTCGGGTGGAATGGCATTGTCTTTAAGATAGGAATATATTTTTCCATAAGTTGGGGATTCTTATCTAATAATATGACATATGATACTTGTATTAGGATAATCATACACAGGATAAGTCAAATATTCCACCAAGAACTCAAAACAGGCCTTTGTATCTTCTACATCAAATAGAGAAGCAATTATAGCCATAGTATCTGCAGCCTTATTATCATGTCTTGGAATTTTCTCAAAGGTGATTATAGAAAAATACTGCTTAAAGTCATCCACGATACATTTATGTGGTAATTACTTGTCATCCTACTTTGATATTCATCATTGACTTGATTAATAATCAACTGGGAGTCTCCATGGACATTCAACTCCATAACTTTCCATTGTAAAGCCATCTTTAGTCCTATCATCAATGCTTCATACTCAGCTACATTATTTGTACAAGGGAAAAGCAACTTGTAAGACTTTGGTATTGTATACCCTTGTGGTGTAACAAATAGCACTCTAGCTCTTGAACCATGTTGAGTGTATGATCCATCAAAATATAACTTCCATGTCTATATAGATAATGTCAAAATGTCTACATCTAGAAATTATGTATGTATAGGATAATCATCTATTAGTGGTGCCTTAACTAATTGATCTATAATTACTTATCCTTTAATAGCCTTTTGATCCACATACTCAATATCAAATTTACTAAGCAACATAACCCACTTAGCTAACCTTCCTATTAGTGTTGTCTTGCTCAAAATATATTTTAAAGGATCAGTCTTTGTAATAAGCTTGATAGAATGAGATAACATGTAATGCTGCCATTTCTATGAAGAAAAGACCATAGCCAAACATGCTCATTTGATTGGAGAATAATTAAGCTCATATCCCATGAGAGTGCAAATGATGTAATATATAGCCTTTTCTTCACCTTCTTGATCTTGTTATGCTAGAAGAGAACCTAGGGAGACTTTTGTTGTTGAAATATAGAGCAAGAGTGGCTTGCTAGGAATTGATGACATAAGAGTAGGCAGATTTGTCAAATATTGCTTGATCTTGTCAAAAGATTCTTCACACTTATGATCCCACTTAAATGAGATGTCTTTATGTAACAGGTGTTGGAAAGGATGACTTTTGTTTGCTAGTTGAGAAACAAATCTTCTAATTGACTGGAGTCATCCTTGTAAAGATTTTAATTGACTAATATTTGAAGGGGAATACATCTCCATGATTGCTTTGACTTTTTTTGGATCAACTTCTATGCCTTTAGCTGAGACAATATACCCTAATAGTTTTCTTGATGTAACTCCGAATGCACACTTATTTGGATTGAGTTTGATCTTGTATTTTTCCATTCGGGTGAATATCCTATCTAGCAATTTCAGATGACCTTCTCTCATTTTAGACTTTTCTAGGATATATGTTAGATAATTGAGAGGGGGGTTGAATCAGTTAATTCTAGTTATCCTATAGTCCCAAACTCCCATATGTATATATTGAAATTTTTTGAACCAAATAATCAACTCGGTAAGATAGCAATAACAATCTTTCTATTCATTTACCAAATGCTAGTAAAATCAATACTATGTTTACTGATTAATCCAAAATATGAAATGTGTAAGGTAAATTATCAATCCAATCACATCAAATAAGGCATAACACAAGGATTTTAACGTGGAAACCTTGCTAAGGGAAAAACCATCTGGGACCGGTAACCCAAAATATTTAACTCTTCTAAAGTGAGCTCAGTTAGGAGCCAACCCTATTAAAGGTTACAATGCACATTGTAAGGTGTGACCTGGTTAAAGGATTTATCACTACCAGTTAACTCTTGACCAGCATTCACTACGAGGTCAAAAAGAAAACCATCAACATTCATAGAATATCATATTAAAATACAAATAAGATTGTTAAGTCCACTCAGTTAAGAGATTTAGCTATAACAATGGTTAAAATGATACAGTAATGATCTGATTGAAATACAACTAATATTTCAGATTTTCAAATCTAAGCTAAGCTCAAAATACCTCCTCTAATCAATAATCACTTCAATGCTTCATATCCTTCATCATATTTAGCTCGGTCAACAATACTCTAATGCTTAGTTATGCCTGCAATTCTACTTGGTTCTATCTGTAACTAGTTTTATCAGTGGTGCATGAAAAACTTCCTTTCATGCAATTTCTCTTGCAGATTCACTTCACTCCCAGACTCAATAATGAATCTTGTGTCTCTTTAAATAGACGTCATAAACTATTTTTCATCTCATCCTTTAGATTTTGCCTCTTAATCTCCATCATCCATTTTTCTGCTTCAAGCTTCCTTGACAGATGTGTCAATAACACATTCGAATCTCTTCCATCTAATCATCTCTGAATTTTGTCAACTATTAGATCCTCATAACTGACTTTATCTTTTACCTTAGAATCATACACAATTCGCCAGCTCATAAATTTAGTCAGTTGTTATAACATTAAATTTTTTTCTCTTACTCGGTTAATATAGAATGTGTTGGCATGAATACTAACTCAGTTATTACTGATACTTGGTATACACTGCACTGGATCAATGTATACATAAATCTTCAATTACCGACCACATTAACTTGTTCACTTCAGATCTTCAATACATAACAAATTTATGTAATACAATCAAGTCAACAAAATGATGCCAAAGACTAATCAATAAGTTACCCAATGTATACCTTAGCCATATCTCCATATCCATCTCTTCTTTATGTAGATATCTCTTTCCTTTACCATTTTTCTTTGTCAGATGTTTGTGACTGTCATGATAAATATAGTCAAAACTAGTTGACATCAATGACAACATATTGAATGATTTAATTTCCTTACATATCATTTTAGTAGCTCGATGATCTCTAATCACTGTCTTTCACTTGTCCATTTAGTTCATCGGGTTATTCAATCAGTTGTAGATTATCAATCTCTCCCTTCGGTATTTATGACAACACAATATGAAATATATCATAGAATACCAAACATTTGTACTACAACTCTATTAGTAAATGTTTTATCTCCGTAAGCTCTCCCTAGCTTGATCATTTAATATATAGCATTTCAAAAAAATCTCCCTATGGATTTGATATTCTTCTTCCTTGATACTTCTCTGATTCTTTCTCCAACTAGATAGATATTAGACTTTCTCTCCCATCTTTGTGTTCTCTCTAACTGATATTTCATTAAATCTTTCTCTCCCTTTGACAGCAATGTCAAAAAGAATAAACAGCTCTCAAATAGCCAAAAAATTATCTCTATTGTTTGGTTTGAATATCATGTACCTTAATGTACAAATATACAATTTCCTATTCTAGCTTTCACAACCTTAGGAAACCTAAAGTGTGAACAATTTTGCATCAACATTATTTGATTTTCTGATAAAGTATAGGTTGATGCAGCCTCTTGATCATCTTAGTGACTGATAGATAGGGGATGGACCCCTAGTCTAGTCCTCAAGTACTTAAATGTATCCTTTAGTAAGGGTTTATTAAATATGTTTGCAAGTTCTTTAGATTTCACAAATTCTGGTTTCACTTGCTTTTCTTGTACTCATTTCCTTAAATAGTGATACTTAATAGATATATGCTATGTCTTTGAATGCATCACTAGATTCTTGGAAATGTTTATAGCACTTGTGTTGTCACAATATATAATCATTGGATCAGTGATCTCCTCATGCATGTCTTTCAATAGTTGTTTTATCCATGCAATATTTGAACAATTAGCAACAACAACAACATATTTTTCTTTAGTAGTAGACTGAGAAATACATGCATGTTTCTTACTTATCCAAGGAACTAACCTTTCTCCCAAAAAGAATGCTCCACCGATTGTGCTCTTCTGATCATCTATATTTCCAACCCAATCTATGTTAGTGTAAACTTGTAGTTCAAAATTTCCTTCCTTCTTGTACCATAAACCATAATTTTCAAGGTTCTTCAAGTATCTTAGAATCCTCTTAACAATAGTCATATGTGATTCCTTAGGATTAGCAGAAAATCTCTCTACAATCCCAACAACATGTGCAATATCCAATCTACTATGCACAACATACATCAGTTTTCCAATCATTGATCTATAAAATGTCTGATTTACCTCAGTTGACTGATCATCTTTTGTCAATTTGCATCCTGTGACCATTGGTGTACCTACTAGTTTTGAATCTTCCATTCCAAAAGTCTTCAACACTTATTTAATATATGTTGATTGTGTTATGAATATCCCTTCATTCTATTATAGAATTTTCAAACCTAGAAAGAATTTAATCTCTCCAAACATTGACATCTCAAATTCCTTTCTCATTTCATCAGGAAATGATTTGAAAACATTATCATGTCCTCCAAATATAATATCATCAACAAAAATTTCAGCAATAAGAATATTGTCATCATTTTATCCTTTATACAAATTGCTATTGTCACTTGTCCTCACAAATCCAATACTAATAAGATACGCATGTAGTCTTTCATACCATGCTCTTGGTGCTTGTTTCAGTCCATACAGTGCTTTGTGTAATTTACATACCATGTTCTACTTATTTGGATCAACCAAACCTTCAGGTTGTTCAATATAAACCTCTTCCTCAAGTATCTCATTCAAGAATGTAGATTTAACATCCATTTGATAAACGTTAAATCCTTTGTGTGCAGCATATGCAAGTAGTATTCTAACTCCTTCAAGTCTAGCAATTGGTGCAAAAGTCTCACCATAATCTATACCTTCTTCTTGTGCATATCCTTTGCATACAAGTCTTTCTTTGTTCTTAGTGACTTCACCATTCTCATTCAACTTATTCCTAAATATCCATTTGGCTCCAATTACATTTTTATCACTCAGTCTTGGTACCAATGTCCATGTTTTTTTTTTCTCTATCTGCTCAATTGCTTCATTCATTTCTTTAATCCATTCCTCATTCTCAAGTGCATCTCTAACATTTTTAAGTTCAAATTCAAAAACTAAACATGTGTTATGTCTCAACTTACTTCATGTCATCATGCTAGCTTGTTTTCCTTCAATGATTTGGTTATGTGGATGGTGTATTCTCACAAATTTAGCTAATACTTTCTCTCTTCTTTGTTCATTAGTCAGTGTAGGTTCAATTTCTTCCTCGGTAGCAGTTTCCTAATTCTCAGTGTTTATAGGCTGATGCTCGGTGTCTTTATCTTATTTCTCAGTAGCTTCTACTTGTCACTTGAGTACAAGGTCAGGTAACTCAATGAATGTATATCTACTATAGTCATCTAGTTCTTTCTTGCTTTCTTTATCATTTTTCTTAGCAAACTCATCAAATTTCACATTAACACTTTCAATCATTTTGTTAGAAACCTTATTCAAATTACATTTGTAAGTTTATCTCTTAGTAGAATACCCCAAAAATATTGCTTCATCACCTTTAGGATCAAATTTTTCATTTCTATCATCTTTCAAAATGTAACATCTACTTCCAAATTTTTTGAAATAAATTACATTAGGTGCGTACCCAAACCATAACTCATAAGGTGTCTTGTTTGAATCTTTCTTCAGTTGTACTTGGTTCAATATGTATACATCAGTGCTAATAGATTCTCTCTAGTACATTTGTGAAACATCTTTTTTAATCATCGCTATTCTAGTACAATCAACTATGGATCTATTCCTCCTTTCAGCTATACCATTTTGTTATGGTGTCCTTGGTGCAGAAACTTGTCTTTTGATTCCATGCTCATTACAAAAGTTAGTGAATTCATTAGAAATAAACTCACCTCCTCTATCAAATCTTAAGTATTTTAACTCTTTTCTAGTTTCCTTTTCTACTTTAGCTTTATATCATTTGAAAACTTTGAAACCTCTAGATTTCTCTTTCAAAAACATATATGTCATCATCCTAGAGTAGTCATCAACAAATATAATGAAGTATCTATCACCATAATAACTCTAAGTAATCATAGGACCACATAAGTTAGTATGAACCAACTCCAAAATAGCTTTAGATGAGTAGGTCTTTCTCTTGAAACTAGATTTTGACATTTTTCCCATTTGACATTGTTTGCACATGACATGGTTAGGTTTAAATAAGCTCAGTAAACCTATAACTTTCCTTTTCTTATTGACTTTAACCATGTTTTCAAAATTCACATGACATAAGATTTTATGCCACAACCACACATCTTTAGTTCTATCCATCAAACAAGAAGTTTCAGCATTGTCAAGATAAAATAGATTACCTTTAGATTGTTCACCACTACTGACCAACTTTCTTGTTTCATCATAGATTTTCACCTTCCTACTTTCAAATGCAACTCAGTGACCTATTTTATTCAACTATGCTACACTTAATAGATTATAGTTAAGTCCCTTCACCCAATATGCATTTTCACATTTAATCTTATCATTCAACATGATAGATCCTTTTCCTTTCACTTGACAAGGTGTATCATTACCCATTTTAATAGATCCTCCATTATAGTGTTCAAAATATTCAAATATATCCTCATCACCAGCCATATGATGTGTACAACCACTATTAATGTGTTACAAGTAGCAGTTGTTGTTGCACCAAAAGATTGATCTGTTAATGCCTGATACAACCACTAGACTTATAGAAGACACAGGAGGCTATTAAACCATGTCATGAATCTCAAAGGGAGACACTAGTGATTAGTCCAACAATCCCCCCCTTAGCGTCACCTGAGGGGATTCAAACCTGTGACCAAGCTTTGATACCACTTGTTACAAGTAGCGGTTGTCATTGCACCAAAAGATTGATCTGTTAATGCCCAATACAACCACTAGACTTATAGAAGACACAAGAGGTTATTAAACCATGTCATGAATCCCAAAGGGAGATGTTGGTGATTAGTCCAACATAATGATCCATGTATCATTCTTGCTAGCTTTAGAGATAAGTGTTGTTTCTACATACCTTTCTTCTTCTTCTAAATCTTCTTTCAAGGCTATGAATACCACCTCATAGTCTTCATCAGTGTCGGTGTCAGTGTCATCATCATCATCTCCAATAAGGTAACATGCCTTCTTGCCTTTGTCTTTGTAATCTTGGTTATTTCTTCTATCAAAATGTCAGTTTCCTTTATTATCTTGGTTATCTCTCTTGTCAAACTTCATTTCACTGAATCGATCATTGTCTTTTTCATCATCTTTACTGTTAGTACATCTAGCTACAATATGACCAATTTCTTTACAGTTAAAACATGCTAGAGTTAATTTTCCCTTATACCTTCATTTACCTTTATGCAGCCTTCTAGCCATAATTGCTTCAAGTTCATCAAGTCCATCTTCATCACTATTACTGACACTTTCATTCCTTATCATATGTTTACTGATAGACTTACCAATATTCATAGATGACATAAATGTGGACTCAACACTCAGTACAATATTGTTATTATAGTTATTCATCTCAAAAGTAGTCAATTTACCAATTAGATTATCAAGTGTAAGAACATTACCTGGTGTAGATCTCATTTCATGTATTGCAAATATTCTAAAGCATAGACTAGCAACAAGGTTCTAAGAATTTTACTCACAATAGTGTCTTCATCAATAACACCTCCTGCTTTTTTGAATAGCATTGAAAACCTCCTTGATTCAGTTATTGTGCTGTGAAATGTATTAACCTTCTTTCATCTTCATGTCATCAAATCTTCCTCTAAAGCTTTCAACTCTTTCTCTCATCACATTTGCATCTTCACCATAGACTAGTGCAAGTTTTTCCCACATTTATTTTGTTGAAGTACATGCTTTGATATCTTCAAATTTTTCATCGGATAGGGCAAAAGCAATGTCTATCATTGCCATGTTATGTTCCTATCTATCTCTCAGCTGATCAACAGTCAAAGGTCTAATAGTTGGTTGTATGTACTTATTAGTCAGGAGAAACACTATAGATTCTCCAACTCCAGATATGTGCAACTTCATTCTACTTTTCCATGTTGAGAAATTGTCTTTGTTCAACTTTGGCACCTCTCTCTTATACATCTTGTGTTCTTTAGCTCAAGACCTTCAAACTTCCTTTTCAAGCACACAAGCTTTGATACCAATTGTTAAATAACTGAGAGGAGGGGTGAATCACTTAATTCCAGTTATCCTACAGTCCCAAACTCCTAGATGTATATATTGAAACTTTTTCAACCAAATAATCAACTTGGTAAGATAGCAATAACAATATTTCTATTCATTTACTGAATGCCTGTAAAATCAATACTATGTTTACAGATTAATCCAAAATATGAAACATGTAAGGTAAAATATCAATCCAATCACATCAAATAACACATAACACAAGGATTTTAACATGGAAACCTTGTTAAGGGAAAAACCACCTAGGATCGTTAACCCAAAATATTTCTCTTCTAAAGTGAGCTCGATTAGGATCCAACCTTGTTAAAGGTTACAATGCACACTGTAAGGTGTCACCTGGTTAAAGGATTTATCACTACTAGTTAACTCTTGAACAACATTCACTATGGGGTCAAAAAGAAAATCATCAACATTCATAGAATGTCATATTGAAACACAAATAAGACTGTTAAGTCCACTCGGTTAAGAGATTTAGCTATAACAATGGTTAAACTGATAGAGTAATGATCTAATTCAAATACAACTGATATTATAGATTTTTAGATCTAAGCTAAGCTCAAAATACCACCTCTGATCAATAATCACTTCAATACTTCATATCCTTCCTCATATTCAGCTCGATCAACAATACTCTAACGTTCGGTTATGCATGCAGTTCTGCTTGGTTCTGTCTATAACTAGTTTGATCAGTGGTGCATGAAAAACTTCCTTTCACACAATTTTTCCTACAGATTCAATTCGCTCCCAGACTCAATAATGAATCTCATGTCTCTTTAAATAGACTTCATAAACTATTTTTCATCTCATCCTTTAGATTTTTCCTCTTAATCTCCACCATCCACTTTTCCGCTTCAATCTTCCTCAGAAGATGTGTCAATAACACATTTCAATCTCTTCCATCTAATCATCTCTGAATTTTTTCAGCCATTAGATCCTCATAAATAACTTTATCTTTTACCTCAAAATCATACACAATTTGCCAACTCATTAATTCAGTTGGTTGTTATAACATTTAATTTTTTTCTCTTACTTGGTTAATAGAGAATGCATCAGTGAATACTAAATCAGTTATTACTGATACTTAGTATACACTGCATTGGCTCTGTGTATACATAAATCTTCAATTACCAACCACATTAACTTGTTCAATTTTGATCTTCAATACATAAAAAATTTATGAAATATAATCAATTCAATATAATGATGCCATATACTCATTAATAAGTTACCCAATGTATACCTTAGCCATATCTCCATATCCATCTCTTCTTTATGTAGATATCTCTTTCCTTTACCATTTTTCTTCATCAAATGTTTGTAACTATCATGATAAGTATATTGAAAACTAGTTGACATCAATGACAACATATTGATTGATTTAATTTCCTTGCATATCACTTTAGTTTCTGTGCCACCTTCCTAACCCCCTAGGCCCCCCCTCTCTCTCTCTATCTACCTACCATCCTATTATCACTAGGGATTACACCCGAGTATGGCTAAGTGTAGAACCTAGCAATCCCATGAAACATGGGACTATTCTCAGGCTATGGGTAACCTATCAAAGAATAGACCTCTGGATTAGGGGCCAACTTCCCCTTGAATCACCTAAAACTTAACTAAACTTTGAAGGAAAAGGGAGAGAGAGTGTGTGAAACTGAAACTAAAACTAGGTGATTCACCGAACTTTGATAGATCCACAAACTAAAAACAAACTCACAATGTGATTCAAAACATAACTTGAGCATCACAACTTCTCGCTAATCTGATTTTTCCCTTAGAAATAATCAGGTGCTAGTTGTAAACAAGAAGGGAAAATGAATTCCACAAACCCAAATACATTCGAATGCACATAGATTGAGACTTTAAGAAATAATAGTGTTTATGAACATCAAAATGAACAAAATATCAAGTAAAGGACTAATTTTTATCATAATACATGACATCAAATCCATCAAAATAACTCACAAAGCTATAGGAAAAGAAGGACAATTGTTATAAACTAAATTGAGGGGAGCCAAAATATAGCTTGCTTCTCTAGAGCCACAAACATTCATCTCCAAGAAAGAGAGAATGAAGAACTAACTTCAATCACCGAAGTGAGAAGTATAAAAGACAACCCAAGGAATCTGCATGAAACTCCCTATCTCCTAAAAATGGAACTCTGCATTTAGGGCCTTTAAAGATACCTCCTCAACTCGAATGCCCAATTCTTGAGTTTTTAGGGGGTGGTGGAAAAAGTGGGACGCCTAAAAATAGATGGTCAAAGAAATGACCCTACCCACTAAGTCATGCACCAATAATAATATTCTGACAATGGCTTATAAAACATCATTTGTCATAATTTACAATGAAACCTTTGTAATGACTTTAACATTTACATTTTTACTACCCCTATGCCAATATATGTGGATCTAAATATAGTTTCAAGGTAATTCTCAACCCAATAATGAGGAGAATGCATCTTAAAACATTTACATTTAAAAAAAAAATAAACCCGCATATAACCAAAGGCACTCAAAATAAAAACAATTAATAAGTTCAACCCTAGGAAGGGATAAACATATTAATAACCCTATATCCATGCCATTTAAAAAAAATAGAAAGAGAAATAATTAATAAATTATCAACCCCAGGAAAGGGGAGAATATATTAATGAATGATTTCGATCTAAAACCCTCGTGATGAGGAAATGACAATCACTTCATCTTCTGGCACTTGGAAAGTTGCCAATCTTTGTATTTGATTCTCTAGGTTCGGATTTAGAAACAGCTATGCTTTGATCCTTTCATGGCATCATTGTTGGAGGTAGGCGCTCATTCTCATTCTTTTGCATTTGAAGGCACTATTATTATGAACACTGCCATTGTTTAATTTCCTATTATTGATGTTTATTTTTATGAGCACTATGATGAGCTTGTATTCATTTTGATGTATCTATCCTCTACATTCATACTTTGAAAATTCTATCTCTATATTTTTTTTTACTAGTTTGTGCCCTAATTGAGGCCTCATGCATTCGATTCTAGTGTATTTTTGGAATGCCCTATTGAGACTGGGATCGAGCCTGATGGTTGTATCCAAGGGCTTATGAGAGGTTTGGGTTTTAGCATTGTGTTTAACCATTGGCTCATTCTCTCTGTGTTTGAAGTATTTTTTGTTTATTCAAGGGGGAATTGCTTGTATGCATTTGTTTCTGTGGTATCTTCTATTCTAAATTCACTGGTATTCCCTTCTTGATGGTATCTTATAATGCCTTTACTTGCTATTGACTCTTTTATGTATTTAATTGGCCACTATGGGCTTGATCTTTGATGCATATATTAGCTTGGAGCATCAGTATTGTTTTACTTCTCTTGTCAACCCGCACACTATGTTTGTGTTATGGCATGCTCGCTATCAAAACCACACCAGCTAGGGCATGATCCTTGTAGTACTTCCCTTCATTTAATGGTGCCTTATGTCTGGCTCATGAGCATTGGGTAATGGTATTTAATCTATCTATTACCCTTCTTAGCACATGCCCTGATTATTTTTGTTACCTTGACATGCTAATCACTTTGTATGGGCACTGCTGGTACATGTTTATTGCTAGTAGTGTTCATGCCCATGAATCCACATATGTGGCACATCTCTACTTTTTCTATTTGTGAATGCTTGATGCTATTCATTATTATCACAGTCTATGCCTTGTTAAAAATGGTAAAATCCCATTGTATTAGCTTTTATATTGACATGCTCAGTGTTTTAGATATACTCTACCACTTTATCATTGTGCTCATCCCTTTGATGATTCATGAGTTTGTTCTCTCAGCATCATGATGTGTTCATACTCATGAAATATGACTATTCATTGATGCAATATGATCTAGGACATCACCGTTAACTAGCATGTAGTTTACTATTTTAATTTATGGTGCCAGATTCCCATGAACTATCACTTTATGTGCAAATCATTGCGAAATGAGGCATAACTCTATCTCTTTATCAGATGCTACACCTTCCTTACGTAGATCCTAGAACTTGGTGCTTTCTGTTACTCTTTTAGCATTATAGTTTTTCCCTTTTGATGTGGACTACTATTGTGTTGAGGTCCCCTATATTTGATGGCATTATTTTACTAGTTCATCATGCTTGAAACTAGGCATTCTTTCTGAAAATGAGTTTCAATTTATCTTGTGTTTGAAGACGCCATTAGATATATCCCTCTGGAATTCAAGGGCATGGTGTAGCTTTTATTTCTTTGAAAAAATGAGCACCATCCCTATTTATTTGTGCTTTCTCACATGGCTTGACCACATACCTATCTATTGTATTTCATTTGAACTCGAGGCACTCTGGACCTATGATCCTCAATCATTGAATGTTGAAACACTAGCAAATGCCATGGTTGGGTTAAGATGAACACCCAGGTTATGCACTAATGTTTTAAACTTGATTTGTATGAAGTTCTCCAAATTAGATGCTCATAAGCCCCTAATGTTTAAGGCCCATGAGAAAGTATCATTGCTAACACATGTTCATGTATGGAATCCATGAGCTTATGTTCATTGTGCCACCAATTTTTTTTTTGCTCACCACTTGTTCTTTTCTGTCTAAAATTTTACCATATGATATTCACCATGCCATGCCCCTATTGATCTTGGTTCATCATACCGATCTAAATATGCTCAAGCTACAACATCAATATGAATGTAGATCTGAAACATACTTCTGCTATAATGTACCTCTCCTTAGAATGCACATTGTGTACCCTATTTTCTATCAAGCTGATGAAGTATACCCCTTTGAATCTGCCAGTGCTCTTTTTCTAGTGTTTCAACCATGCTTCACTTGATATGGATCTATGGTTCTTTGAGTTTCCCATTGATATTGCATCATTCACTGGATATTTCCCTATTGATCATGGGTGTTCTTGGCTTGTGATGTAGCCACTACCAAGGAAATGAGGTTTTCCTAGCATCGACTACATCACAGGTCAAGGTCATTCATCTACACATGGAACAAACACATTAGTGAAAACAATGGTATTTATTTATTTCTAGAGGTTCTTCATGCACCTATCCTAAGTACAGTCCGTGTCGGAGGTGTATAGCTAAGTGCATGTATACATTCTTGTGAATACTTTGATACCAGGCATTGTTTAGATCTATTGGATCTAAACCACTTCTCTTCTTTATCTTCAGGTTCAGGATCACAAGAGCTCTTTGTACAGGATCGGATCCAAACACTAGGAACACAGTGGAGATAGATTCATTACCAAGTAATGTCTAGTACCACTGTATGTATGCTCATTGTTATGTATATTTGCACTCATTTATGCAATTCTAGCAATGGCTATTTTCATGACATGTGTGAGCCTGGATAAATGTTCCTTTCAATTCTTTCCCTCTTGCATAGTGTGTATAGAAATTGATATGTAAACATGTAATGCATGGATGCAATTCATTTCCTTTCCCTTTCATGTACTTTGTAAATGAAATGAACACAAATTTTAAGCAAGATCACCTAATAACAAAAACTAGGGTACATTTTCTCATCTAGTAATTAGGCCTCCAAAAGAGTGAAAATAATGGTAACATTCTAGCAACCTCTAATGAGTTCTTGCCTACTAAGCATCCTTAACCAATTGCCTTGCATCGATTGGTCATAGAGTCCTACAATCCAAAACTCAACTTGGCCCCAAACAAAACAACCTCCTTCTCTTCAACAAAATTGAAGTTGACTACCTGATAGACTACTCAGGCTTATTGCTACCTAAACCACACTGAAACTGAAATCTGAAAGAAAGCTTGTGCTAAAGCACTTAGGGAACACATAAAGAAAACTTCTACCCTACCCTACTCTAACCAGTATTAGCAAACTGGTCAAACAAATCCATTAACTAGATTGTTGAAATATCTCCCCATCCTCCTTAGGGTATTGTACTTTTCACATTTGATGCCAACAAGGAGAATATGGAAAGCAAAAATGTACTGAATTGTCTGACATATCAATTTTTGAATTTGGTGTACTAGACTACTAACCTTAATTAGATCATAGGTGATGTCTTCACAAGGAGTATCGTAAGACTGAATAAGCTCCTTGTCACCAATGATTGAACTCTTGAAAACACCCTCCATTGAATCCTTGAGTATGCATGTTTCATTTGATCCCATCTATGCTAGGTATCTGATAGGACACCCCCTAAAGAGCATAATACCAGACCTCTCTTGCTGCTCAATATGCATATCATTAATAACTTCAGCATGCTGATAAAAAATTTGCCCCTCCATGATAGTCTGCCATAACATTTCTTCTTTTGCAGTTAGAGGACCATCTTCTTCATCAGTTGGAACATCCAATAGCTCATCAAAGCTATCCAACTATCTCAAGTCATCAAAGCTATCCACCACTTTATTGCTAATAGGTCTAGATTCTACAACTAAGACACCATTACCCTCCTGAAATATGAACTCTTCTTCAAGAACATGCAATCCATTATCCTTTTCAGGAACATCAACAAGAGTGGAATAAAAAACATCAATTATCAAATCAAAATCATCTTGTTGGTCTAAGTTAGCAACACTTATATCATCTTTCTTATCACAATTAGAGAGCTCAACTAGTAAATCTTGTGCTACTTCATCTTGTTCAATATAAGAAGGCATTTCCTCAAACAAATCAGTTAGGGTCTCTCCCTCATTTGCTTCCTGATCCTTATTTGGCTGCTCTAATTTATCAACATGTAAAAAGTCTACTTGTTCCTCATGATCATCATGAAAGAGTACATTTAGAAGACAAAAATCATCTTCTTTTTGGTGGCCTAAAATGCCATGAGGTGTAGGGGGCTCTTTAGGAATTGGTTCATAAGGCTTTATCTACTGTAGGACAGGCTCATTCTCACTTAGGAAGTCAAACCTTTTAGGTTTCTCATCTATAGGAATAGAATGGGGTGGCTAGAAATCTGAGATAGGGTCATGAATAGGCTCTAAAAATGCATGGAGATTAGGGTCTTGTAGACTAGGATTCTAAACTGAAGGAAAAATCCTAAAGCTTTTAATTTCAATAGGAGTGCTAGTGGACTTACCAGGAAAGAAACTTAGGATTTGAGCCTTGTGAGTCTCTTGTTTGGTCTACAAAGCTTCTAGGTTCTCTTCAGCAGCATGGGGTATCTCCTTCTGGATCTCTTCTTTAGAAAGAGCTAGCATCTTGTAACTTGGATACATAGTCCATGAGGGTCTCCAAGACTGCATTAAGTTTCCATTGCCCTCTAGTGGATCTGGTGAGCTTTCCCACATTAGGGCAGAAATAACTTCTTGATCTTCTTGCCTTGGTACTTGTGCCAATAGATTCTCCATTAATTGATCCTTTTGTGCAATCTTATTGGCAAGTGTCTCCGACTCATGATCATGAAATTCATCCTTTTTTGCTAACTCTTTTCATAGATCCTCCTCATTAGATGTAGCTATCTTGTAGATGCTCCTTATGAATTCTTGAAGATCCTCAAGACTCTTCTTATAAAGCTTCTCTTGTGTCAAGATCAAATGGTTCTTCTCTTCAAGGATCTGCTCATGAATTGCTATCTAGTTATGTAGCTACCTTGAGATCTCTTCTTTTTGAGTCACCATCTCCATATACTGCCTTGAGAGCTCCTCTTTTTGAGACCTCATCTCTGTATAATCTTTCATGAAAGAGTTCACTTCCTCTCCAAAATTTACCAACCAGTCATTGGAGTTTGAATCTGAAATGGGGTGGGGTTGATTTTGGGTATTGCAATGGTGTCCCTCATAGGGTGGTTCATACAAATGCTGCATGGATGCTTGATGCTAGGTGGGAGGGTATGGTAGTGCATGCTAGTAACTTGCTATTTGTGGGCCATTTTGGTTATATGTTGCTACTTGGCCAACTTGATATGGAATGAATGCCTGCACATGGGTGGCCTTCTCATGATATGGGGGCTGATAGGGAGAATAACACATTAGGCATTGACATGCTTACTCATCAAATGAGTTGGTAAGATATTTTTTCTAAAACTTATCAGCACTTGAACTACTTAAACTAGTAGATTTCTCTTAGAGTCACCATGGTGTTTGAAACATACTACCTCTTAAAGGTTGACTACATTGAGGATCACACAAAAATCCCAGTGAATAATGGGAAACAAAATTGTCCCACTGGGCATGCCAAAAATTGTTGTCACTAGGGATTGCACCCAAGTATGGCTAAGTGTAGAACCTACCAATCCCATGAAACATGGGACTATTCTTAGGTTGTGGGTAACCTATCAAAGAATAGACCTCTAGATTAGGGGTTGGATTCCCCTTGAATAACCTAAAACTTAACTGAACTTTGAAGGAAAAGGGAGAGAGAGTGCATGAAACTGAAACTAAAACTAGGTGATTCACCAAACTTTGATAGATCCACAAACTAAAATCAAACTCACAATGTGATTCAGAACATAACTTGAGCATCACAACTTCTCCCTAATCTGATTTTTCCCTTAGAAATAATCAGGTGCTGGTTGTAAACGAGAAGGGAAAATGAATTCCACAAACCCAAATACATTCGAATGCACACAAATTGAGACTTTAAGAAATAACAGTGTTTGTGAACATCAAAATGAACAGAATATCAAGTAAAGGACTAATTTTTATCACAATACATGACATAAAATCCATCAAAATAACTCACAAAGCTATAGGAAAAGAAGGAAAATTGTTATAAACTAAATTGAAGGGAGCCAAAATATAGCTTGCTTCTCTAGAGCTATAAACATTCATCTCCAAGAAAGAGATAATGAAGAACTAACTTCAATCGCCAAAGTGAGAAGTATAAAAGACAACCCAAGGAATCTACATGAAACTCCCTATCACCTAAAAATGGAACTCTACATTTAGGGCCTATGAAGATGCCTCCTCAACTCAAATGCCCAATTCCTGAGTTTTTAGGGGGTGGTGGAAAAAGTGGGATGCCTAAAAATAGATGGTCAAAGAAATGACCCTACCCACTAAGTCATGCACCAAGAATAATATTCTGACAATGGCTTATAAAACACCATTTGTCAGAATTTACAATGAAACCTTTGTAATGACTTTAAAATTTACATTTTTACTACCCCTATGCCAATATATGTGGATGTAAATATAGTTTTAGGATAATTCTCAACCCAATAATGAGGAGAATGCATCTTAAAACATTTACATTTAAAAAAAAAATAAACCCACATATAACCAAAGGCACTCAAAATAAAAATAATTAATAAGTTCAACCCTAGGAAGGGATAAACATATTAATAACCCTATATCCATGCCATTTAAAAAAAACTAGTAGGAGAAATAATTAATAAATTCTCAACCCTAGGAAAGGGGAGAATATATTAATCAATGATTTCGATCGAAAACCCTCATGATGAGGAAACGACAATCACTTCATCTTCTGGGACTTGGAAAGTTTCCAATCTCTGTATTTGATTCTCTAAGTTTGCATTTAGAAATAGCTATGCTTTGGTCCTTTCATGGCATCATTGTTGGAGGTAGGTGTTCATTCTTTAGAAATAGCTATGCTTTGATCCTTTCATGGCATCATTGTTGGAGGTAGGTGTTCATTCTCATTCTTTTGAATTTGAAGGCACTATTATTATGAACACTACCATTGTTTAATTTCCTATTATTGATGTTTACTTTTATGAGCACTGTGATGAGCTTGTATTCATTTTGATGTATCTGTCCTCTGCATTCATACTTTGAAACTGCTATCTCTATATTTTGTTTTACTAGTTTGTGCCCCGATTGAGGCCTCGTGCATTCGACTCCACTATATTTTTGGAATGCCCTGTTGAGACTGGGATCGAGCCTATTTGTTGTATCCTAGGGCTCATGAGAGGTTTGGGTTTTGGCATTGTATTTAACCATTGGCTCATTCTCTCTGTGTTTGAAGTATTTATTGTTTATTCAAGGGGGCATTGCTGTTAGAAAGTAAAGATCCCCAGGATAACTGAGAGGGGGGGTGAATCAGTTATCTGATAATTTAACCATTCAACTTCTTTAAACAATATAATTAATGTACTAATCAACCATAGAAAGATAACCATACACAATTGCGCAATAACACAAGATATGTTGACTAGGGAACCTCTTGAAAAGAGTAAACCCCGGTGGGAATGATGCCCACAAAATGATGCACTAATATGAATGTTCCTTGTTAGAGGATGGACCCTGTTAGGAGTCTTATGAAATACATTTAGTACATATAAATCCCTATTAGGAGATTTTGAATCCCTATTAAAAGATTCTAACCCGGTTAAGAGTTTATGGAAGACAGAAGGACCCACTACCCAAACAGCTTCAAGGCAAGATCTCTGAACCCATTTTCCAAAAGATCTTAGAATTATTCAATAGAATAATATGAAATATATTACCTCCTTCACACTATACCAAATCTGCACTCTCTGCTACACAAGATCACAATTCCAGATCTTTGTACTCACAAGTCTTCCTTCATCACTGAATTAGCTCTTTTCTCCACTTCATGCATATATTCGCATCTCAACCTTCACAATACCTCTTTGGAATAAGGAAAACATTCCTTCTTATATACCAAACTCAAATATTTATAAATTAGTCAGTCGTCAATTACAAAATAATAAATTCTACACGCTACACATAAAATTTCACATAAAACTGTCGGCTTCCAGATACTGTAACTTTCTCCAAACATATCTTCAAAGTTTGCGCTATGAACCACATCATCATTAATGAGTCTCCAACATCCCTTTAATTGCACAAAATTAGATTCCATCCCAGCTAAGAGATATCCTCCGATTTCTGAAAACCGCTTCACAAAAACACTGTCTAAACACTGCTTTCACCAAAATGCTCATAACTCTCATGAATAAATGAATTTCTTTTTGTGTTATTAACCATAGGTTAATAAAACACCAAAGAACATACCATCAATTACACAAAATCCAATCTACAATACAACATGTGCGTAAAACAAAACTGTACCTTCTTTCCTATTGATATCCAGAATATCACTGTGTTGACATCAATGACAATCCAAGTCATGAATGCAACAACAACTGCTACAGAATGACAGCCAAAATAATTTGTATTCATTCCTAACAATCTCCCCCATTGTCATTGATGGCAACATAGATGAAAAACATCCAATGTTCCAAAAATCCAATAGTGCAACATCACTGCAAAATACCAAATTAAATCTTTCTTCGTTTTCCTATTCAGATCTCTCATACAATCCACAATGTTTTTCATGTATATCTCTCCCCCATTGACATCAATGACATAAATTCCATCAATAAGTCAACAACAACTTAATGTCAAAAGACACTTTTTAGAAAAATACAATAACAAGAGTCCTCATGACTCAGCTCATAAACTCCCCCATAAAGGAAGTTCCAACATCCAATCCAGAAGAAAGATAGGGCTCATATACCACTGGATGGATGCAATCATCTGCATCAATTCTCAAAAATAGGTTGAGGCATAACCCCAAGCATACCTCTCAGATACACAAATGTATCCTTAGGTAAAGGTTTTGTAAATATATCTGCTATCTATTCCTTTGTGCTTATGTACTCCAATCTTACTTCTTTTTCTGTAACTTTCTCTCTTACAACATGATACTTGATCTCAATATGTTTAGTCTTAGAATGTAAAACAGGGTTTTTTGACATACTCACTATACTAGTGTTATCATAATGTATAACAACAGGCTCATCAAACTTTATTCCAATATCCTTCAACATCTGCTTCATCCAAATAATCTGATTACAATTATTTGCTACTGCAACATATTTTGCTTCTATTGTACTTTGTGAAGTACAATTCTACTTCTTACTTAACCAAGAGACCAATTTTCTTCCAAGAAAAAAGGCTCCACCACTGGTGCTTTTCTTGTCATCAACGCTACCTCCCCAATTTGCATCAATATAGGCACATAAAGTAAAATCATTAGAATTCTCATACCATAATCCATAATCCATTATTCCTTTCAGATATCTCAGTATCCTCTTTACTACTGCATAATGTGATTCTCTAGGTTCTACTTGAAATCTTGCTACAATCCCAACTGAATGTGCTATATCAGGTCTTGTATGTGTCAAGTACTGCAATCCTCCAATCATAGATCTGTATTTTTTCTTCTCAACTACTAGTGTCTCATCTTTGCTAGATAACTTATGTCCAATTACCATAGGTGTTCCAATAGGTTTAGAATTTTTCATTCCAAATATTTTCAATAAGTCATTCAAATATTTAGTCTGACTTACAAATATAACTTCTTTGCTTTGTGTTATCTGTAATCCCAAAAAATATTTTATTTCTCCAATCATGCTCATCTCAAATTCAGTCTTCATTTCATCTGCAAATTTGTCACTAGCTTCATCTTCTCCTCCAAAGATAATATCATCAACAAATATAACTATAACCAACAGACCATTCTCAATTTCTTTTGTGTATAAATTACTATCTACTGTTCCTTTTATAAATCCCAATTTAAATAAATACTTATCCAGTCTTGCATACTAGGTTCTAGGTGCTTGTTTTAATCCATATAAAGCTTTCTTTAACTTACATACCATATCTCCTTCTTGTGTCAAAGGAAAACCTTCAGGCTGCTCAATGTAGACTTCTTCCAATTCACCATTCAAAAATGCTGACTTCACATCCATCTGATACACTTTAAATTTCTTGTAAGCTGCATATCCTAGAAACATTCTCACTACTTCAAGTCTGGCCACAGGTGCAAAAGTTTCTTCATAGTCAATTCTTTCTTGTTGTGAATATCCTTTACATACCAATCTTGCTTTGTTTCTTATCACTTCTCCTTGTTCATTCATCTTGTTTTTGAATACCCACTTTGTTCCAATCACATTCTTGTCTTCAGGTCTAGGGACCAATTCCCATGTCTTGTTTTTTTCAATCTGCTCCAGTTCTTCTTTCATAACATTAATCCAATGTTCATCTTCACAAGCTTCATTAGTAGTCTTAGGTTCAATTTGAGAAATCAAACATAAATGTACCTTATTTCGAGTCAAAACTCCTCTGTCTAAACTTCCAATAACTTTCTCAACAGGGCGATGTCTTGAAATATACCTGTTAGGTGTCATAGTTTCTGATCTTGTTCCAACTGTAGATTCTTCTCTGCTTTCTTCTCTATTTTCTTCTTTATTTTATTCTCTATTTTCTTTTTTATTTTCTTCTCTATTTTCTTCAGTATGACTTTCATTTAGCAAATCATTATTAGTTTCAAAAAATAATTCTACATTTTCAATGTTAGGCCGAGGTTGTGCTTCTCCATTAGATTCATAATCAAGCATTTTTTCCTGAATTTTAAACTTCTCATCAACTTTTACATTTGCACTTTCAACAATAGTCTTAGTTCTTTTGTTATAACATCTATATGCTTTGCTTTTTAAAGAATATCCAAGAAATATTTCTTCATCACTTCTAGGATCAAATTTTCCTATATCATCATCCCTCTTTATATAACATTTACTTCCAAAAATTCTAAAATACTTAACTGAGGGTGTATGTCCAAACCATAATTCATAAGGTGTCTTGTTTGTATCTGCTCTAATTTGTACTATGTTCATAGTGTATACTGTTGTGTTCACTGCTTCTCTCCAAAAAGTCTTAGCCAAATCATTTTCAAACAACATAGCTCTTGTTGCTTCAGTTATTGACCTATTCCTTCTTTCTGCAATACCATTTTGTTCTGGTGTTCTAGGGGCTGAAAGTTGTCTCTTAATACCATTCATTTCACAAAAGGTGTTAAACTCTCTAGATGTAAATTCACCATCTCTATCAGATCTTAGACACTTAATATTCATTCAGATTCATTCTCAATTTTTCTTTTCATGATCTTAAATTTATCAAATGCTTCATATTTTTCTTTCAAAAATGCAATCCACATCATCCTTGTAAAATCATCAACAAGAATCATAAAATACCTTTCTCCATAGAATCCTCTAGTCCTAGTAGGACCTCTCAAGTCTGTATGAACAATCTCCAGCTTCTCTGTTGATGTGAACTTCTTGTTGGGAAATGAACTCCTTTTATGCTTTGCCATCATACATTCTTTGTAAATCATGTTAGTAGGTTTCATAATTCTAGGTAAATCTCTTACCACAAGTGTAGTGCTCACCTTGACAATATTATCAAAGTTTATATGACAAAACCTTTTATGCCATAACCAACTGTCATCAATCTTAGTTATCAAACATGTCATCTCAGTAAGATTCAACTGAAATACATTACCTTTGGTTCTGGATCCTTTTCCAATCAGATTTCCATCTTTATCTTGTTAGAGTAGTCATATTATAGCTAATAATTAATTAATTTAATTATTAGTCTATTATTCTCTACACTTAAGTTAGACTTAGGCATCTTATTATTCTTTAGGGTTTTCTCCTTTAGGGTTTCGGTCTCCTTTTATAAGGATTCCCTCTTTGTATTTTTCAGCAACTCAATGCATTATTCATAATAGATTGTTTTTTGATTGTGCATATGATGTCTCTGGCTTTTTGGCCTCCATAGATTTTTCTTGCCTTCTGTGCTTTGCTTCTTCCATGTGACAGGGTTATGCATGCAGTTGTTCTTGGGAGATTAGTGTTTCACCTAATCTAACATGGTATCAGAGCCATCTTGCTGCTCGTTGTTCATGTTTTGTTGAAGTGATTCAAAAGCAGGAGGGTTTCAAAAATTTTCAGTTCTGGTATTCTCTGCAGGACGTTATTTTTTGTTTCTTTTTTGCCTGCAAAAAAAGAAAAAAAATAAATTTTGGGGGTATTTTGAGCAAAAATGGATGCCACCATTGCATCCAGAAGGCCCAAAAACCCTAGAATCCATATAAAATTTGTCTATTTTGGACACCTTTGCAATTTGAGGCAAAATTTTTTAGGTACCAGGTCGTACGGCTTGGCACGCAAATCGAGACGGTGATTTTCAAAAAAATTAAAAATTTTTTTACTAGGGGGTGGCCTCCCGGGCACCACCCAGCGGCCACCTGGGTGCCACCTCACGGCCTCCACCGAGCCGCTAGCAGCTGCAAGCGCTACCACAGCCCCCGCCGCCGCCCCCATCACCGGCCACTGGGCTCCCTCCGCTCCACCACCACCGGCCGCTCCGTCCCCAGGCTCCGCATCCATCCATGGCCCCCGCTCCACTGCAGAGCTGCCACCAGCTCCTCCACCACCCCGCTGGCCTCCTCCGCCGGCCCCTCCTAGCTCCGCCGCACTGTGCGCCGCCTCTCGGCCCCGCTCCACTCCGCCCTGCCGGCCTGGTGGGTTTTAAGCCCCGCGGTGGTCACATGGGTGACCGGGAGTTCTGGGTTTAGCCCTCTGTGTGTGCCATGCACCCAGGGGCTTTGTGTTTTCCAGCCCCAGGGGCTTAAAAATTTATTTTGAAGTCTTTTTAGGGTACCTGGGCCTTTTTTGCAATATCTTGAGCATACGGAGGTCTTTTTTGGACTTCTTTATATCGTCGGAAAGCTCTTTCTGAGATCTTTCCGATTATGGAGGTTAGAGTTCTTGGATTTAATGTTTTGATAATGTTTTTTTCTGTCAAAGGTGATGTTTATTTTTTGCCTTCCGGGAGCCATATCTCGCTCATCCGGACTCTTTTTTGGGCTCACCATATATCGTTGGAAAGCTAGTTCTGTGAGTTATTCAGTTGCAAGGGTCTTTTATCTAGATTCTTCTCTAGGTTTTCTCTCCTCCAAATTTTTCACTTTCACACTCTGGCAGATTACTTGGGTTCTACAGGTGCTGGGATCTCTTCTTCTATTCTTCTGGCTCACTCTTCTTTCTGACTTCTGAGTATTGTATGCTTCTCTTCTGTAGCATTTCTTTTCTATAAATGCACTGAGATAAAGTGCCTGCTTTTGCATATTTGGGATCTTGTACTCCTTATGTTTGTTTGTACTTGCACTCAGTTATAAAGTGCCATGGGGGGTTATGATGTTTTGCCTTTTGTGCTCATCCACCTTTGTCAAGTGAGTGTACCTTCCATGACAATAGCCCATGTTATGTGTCTATGACACTGCCTTTTATCCTGTGCTTGTACTTCTGTTGCACTGTTGGTGTTCCTGATTCTTCTTCTTGCAGATGTTTCTGGCATTGCATTTTAGTGTTCCTGTCACCCCTCTCCCTATTCAACATTATGGGGGGGGTTCACCTATTGGTTCTATTGCTTCCTTGGTTCGATTGAGTGATCTACGTATACAGTTTTTGTTCCTATGTACTAGGCGGATGTAGTGGCTAGGCACCTATGCATTTCGGTGAGATGGATCATCTACTATATAGACACTCATTCATTCCTGCTTTTGGAGGCCACCTCTTCGATTGATCAGCTCTTCAGAATTTGTCTTCTCTACCTGGTCATGCACTATTTCAGTTGGGGTTCTAGTAGTTTCTTCTGACAGTGTTTGCAGCTTCATGCTTTAGAGATGCTTCATGCTCTTTCTTGTTCCTTTCTTTGGGACATTCCCTAGATTGGAGGCTTTGTTTCCTTCATCTAGTTTATTTCTTGTACTTGGGTACCTGATCAGGCCTTGTTGCCGGGACCCATAGCTCTTTCATGCATTTTTGTTTTCATGCATCTTTTAGTCCTTAGTTGTTTAGCTTCTCCCTAAGTTACACTTAAGGGGGGGTGTTAGAGTAGTCATATTATAGCTAATAATTAATTAATTTAATTATTAGTCTATTATTCTCTACACTTAAGTTAGACTTAGGCATCTTATTATTCTTTAGGGTTTTCTTCTTTAGGGTTTCAGTCTCCTTTTATAAGGATTCCCTCTTTGTATTTTTCAGCAACTCAATGCATTATTCATAATAGATTGTTTTTTGATTGTGCATATGATGTCTCTAGCTTTTTGGCCTCCATAGATTTTTCTTACCTTATGTGCTTTGCTTCTTCCATGTGACAGGGTTATGCATGCAGGTGTTCTTGGGAGATTAATTTTTCACCTAATCTAACATATCTTTTATCACACAAGTTTTCTCAGTAAACCAAACTTGATAACCCTTATCAGCCAATTGTCCAACGCTTAGTAGATTATGTCTCAATTCATCAACAAAGTAAACATCATCAGTGTTAGTCTTTCCATCAAGAGTAATAGATCCTATACCCTTAATCAAACAAGGTGCATTATTACCAACCCTAACAATTCCTCCATCATAATTATCTAACTTAACAAACTTTCTTTTATCTCTAGTCATATGATGTGAACAACCACTGTCTATAATCCAATCAGATTTCTTTTCAACTTGAGAAACTAATGCTTTTTCTTCCCTTTTATCAAATTCAAAACTTTCTTCTTTAATTTCTACAAATCCTATTTCCTCAAAGTTATCATTATCACTGTCACTTAAATGTCTTTCAATTCCTGCTTCAAGATCTTCATCATTTGCATAATAACATTCTTTAGATCTCCTAGGTTTAAAGTTGCTTCTATAATTCTTAACTCTTTTAGGACATTTAGATGCAAAATGACCATATTCTTGACAAGTCCAAAATTTAAAGATTTTATTACCATCTGGTTCTCTTTTTACAAGTAATGCAATACCTTCTTCAATCTTCTTATCTTCCTTAGATTTAGATCTGCTACTGCTGGCATAATCTCCATTCACATTAGTACTTCTTGTAGGTCTAATGTTAAGAGCACTGAATGTTGTTTCCATTCTAGGTAGCTCTCCTGATAATCTCAAGTTCATCTTTGCTATTTCTAATCTTCCAAGAAGAGTCTCTCTTGAAAAGTTTGACGTACAAGGTATCACTTGTTCAATCATCTGTGTTGTTTGCTTGAATACTGGTGTCAAAGTTCTCAGAATTTTTCATATCACTTTATTCTCTATCTTATCACCTCCACAAGACTTTATTCCTATTACAATCTCAGATATCCTACCAATATAGCTTCTAATAGATTCATCTTCCATCATTCTAATATCTTCAAATGCACAAATCCAATTATGTAATCTAGCCTTCTTTGCATGTTCATCACCTTCAAAAGTAGAATGTAAAGCTTTCCAAATTGCATGAGATGTTGTCAAACATCTTACCTGACTATATTCATTCTCCGGTAGTGCTGACAAAAGTGCTTCTCTTGCAAGTATGTTACACATGAATAGATCTAGTTCATCTTTAGTTCCTGCCTCTAGATTGTCTTCCTCAATGATAGTCTTCTCACTCTTTGTAGTCAACCAATAACTTGGTCCTAAACACAATAGATGAGTCTTCATCTTTTCTTTCTAGCTGTCAAAATTTACTCAATCAAACTTAGGGATTTTTTTTCTAAAATTTTCCATGGATCTCCTTAAGTTGTTAAACTTTTCTTTCAAGGACTTGCTGCTCTGATACCAATTGTTAGAAAGTAAAGATCCCCAAGATAATTGAGAGGGGGGGGGGTGAATCAGTTATCTAATAATTTAACCATTCAACTACTTTAAACAATATAATTAATGTACTAATCAACCATAGAAAGATAACCATACACAATTGCACAATAACACAAGATATGTTGACTAGGGAACCTCTTGAAAAGAGTAAACCCCGGTGGGAATGATGCCCACAAAATGATGCACTAATATGAAAGTTCCTTGTTAGAGGATGGACCCTGTTAGGAGTCTTATGAAATATATTCAGTACATATAAATCCCTGTTAGGAGATTTTGAATCCCTGTTAAAAGATTCTAACCCGGTTAAGAGTTTATGGAAGATAGAAGGACCCACTGCCCAAACAGCTTCAAGGCAAGATCTCTGAACCCACTGTCCAAAAGATCTTAGAATTATTCAATAGAATAATATGAAATATATTACCTCCTTCACACTATGCCAAAACCGCACTCTCTACTACACAAGATCACAATTCCAGATCTCTGTACTCACAAGTCTTCATTCATCACTGAATTAGCTCTTTTCTTCACTTCATGTATATATTCACATCTCAACCTTCACAATACCTCTTGCAACAAGGAAAAAATTCCTACTTATATACCAAACCTCAAATAATTACAAATGAGTTGGTCCTCAATTACAAAATAATAAATTCTACACGCTACACATAAAATTTCACATAAAATTGTTGGCTTCCAAATACTGCAACTTTCTCCAAACATATCTTCAAAGTTTGCACTATGAACCACATCATCATTAATGAGTCTCCAACATCCCTTTAACTGTGCAAATTTAGATTCCATTCCAG